>PVKH010026200.1:0-13258 GCA_004027955.1 Chaetophractus vellerosus | reverse complement strand
TTAAGTCCCTTTGATTAGATTGCATGACCCAGGGTGGAATGAATCCCTTATAAATGGGAGAAACATGCAGAGACATAAGAAAAACTCCTAGAAGCTGAGAGAGGAAGCCCCAGGAGCTGGAAGCTGAAATCAATGGGCATGGGAGAGAGAAAGCCACAGGAGCAGAGAGAAAGCCAGAGACAGCCAGAAGCTGAAAGCAATGGAGCATAAAGGGGAATTAAGAGATGGGCAGATGCCACCATGGTGCCCTGACATGTGCCTGATCATCCACAGCTGCAGCTCAGGAAGAAAATGTCTCCTGATGATGCCTTAATATGCACATTTTTCGTGGCCATGGAAAAGTAAGCTTATAAATTAATAAATCCCCTTTGTACAAGCCAATCCATTTCTAGTATATTCTCTAGACAGTCATTAGCAAACTAAAACACTGAGTCATATGATAATAATTCTATATTTACCTTTCTGAGGAAATGACAAAATGTTTTCCACATTGGTGTCACCATTTTATATTCCCACCAATAATGTACAAAGATTATTATTTCTCCACATCCTCACCAACACTTGTCATTTTCCATTTAAAAAAATTTAAATAACAGCCATCTTAGTTGGTATGAAGCAGTATTTCATTGGAGGTTTAATTTGCATTTCTAATGACTAATGACTTTGAGCATCTTTTCATATACTTATTGGTTATTTGAATATCATCTTTGGAGAAATGTCTCTTCAAATCTTTGACCCACTTTTTTTAGTTGTCTGGGATTTTGTTGTTGAGTTGTAGGAATTCTTCATATATTCCGGGTATTACCTTTGCCAGAACTATGGTTTCCAAATATTTTCTCCCATTTTGTAGCTTGTCTTTTCATTATCTTGCTAATGTCCTTTGATGCACAAAAGATTTTAATTTTGATGAAGTTCAATTTATCAATTTTTTCTCTTGTTGCTTATGATTTTGGTGTAAAATCTAAAAATCAATTGCATACTACATGGTTCTAAAGATTTCCCTATATTTTCTGGAAAATGTTTGTTGTTTTTGTTTGTTTTGTTTTGTATTTTGTTTTCATATTTTTAGTTTTAGCCCTTATATTTACATGTTTGATTCTTTTTGAATTAATTAATTTTTGTATATGGTGAGAGATAGGGGTCACGTTCATCTTTTTGCACGTGGATTCCCAATTGTTCCAGCACCATTTGCCGAAAAGATGACAATCTTTCACCAGTGAATGGACATGGCACCCTTGTTGAAAATCAACTGGTCATGGATGTGTGGATTTAAATATGAAAACATTCAATTCTTTTCCATTGATCTATGTGCCTATCCTTATGCCAGTACCATACTGTTTTAGTTACCATAGCTTTGTAATACGTTTTGAAATCAGGAAGTGTGAGTTCTCCAACTTTCTTCTTTTGCAAGATAATTTTGGTACCCAGGGCCCCTTGCAATGCCATATGAATTTGAGGATTGGCTTTTCCATTTCTGCCATAGAAGCTGCTGGAATTTTGATAGGGATTACTTTGAATTTGTAGATTGCTTTAGGCACAATTGGCATCTTAACCATATTAAGTCATCTGAACCATGAATAATGGTTGTTTTTCTATTTATTTGGGTCTTTTATAATTTCTTTCAGCAATATTTAGCTGTTTTTAATGTTTTGAATAGGAGTTCTCTATTTGAATTTTCTGTAGATGATCATGTGAATAATCATTTTTTAATAATTATTTTTTAAAGAAACTTTAGATTACATATATGTTACATAAAAAGTATAAGGGATTGCCTTATGCCCCACTCCCTCCCCATCCCACACTTTCCCACATTAAAAAATCCTTCATTAGTGTGGTACATTTGTTACAATAGATGAACCCATATTGAAGAATTGATACAAACCATGAACTATAGTTTACATTATAGTTTACACTTTGTTCCTCACAATTTTGTAAATTATGACAAAATATACAATGGCCTGTGTCCATCCCTGCAATGTCACACAGGATAAATCCAATGTCCTGAAAATGCCTCCATATTACACCTATTCTTCCCTCTCCCATCCCTCAAACTCTGGTGGCCACTGTCTTTGCATCAATATCATTCTTCCATTGCTAGAGTTCTTGCATTGCTAGAATAATAATAAGTCTATAGTAGAATAATAATAAGTCTATTTAGTCCTTTGTTCAATCCCATCTTGGGGATTTGGGGATGGAGATGCCTACTCTGCCTCTAATTGAGATGGGACTTAGATCCCATGGGGCAGATGAATGGAGCTATCTTGCTTGCAGTAGCAGACTCTCTCTGTTCCTTGGGATGGGCATTGTCCATTACATCTCCTTGATAGTTGTCCTGGGTGAGTGCAATGAACTGGAGAGTAGGTATTGCAACTCTGCTCTTATTTAAGGCTCTACTGGCACATGGATGGACCAAAGATTTAAGTCTCTAGTACATATATTTATCAAGTATAGTGATAAATATGGGTTCAAATAGAAGGGACAGAAGAGTCATGTGTAGAGAAATCACAAATGAGACCAAGTCTGTCACACTGGGGAGCATAAATTCCAAAGTAAGGCCCACTGACAAGTGCTGAATTCCTGAGCTGTCTGCCTTGCTTATAGTTTCTGGATGTCCCTAGAGCCCTCAGGAGTCCTGCTGTTTGAGGCACTTTTTACTGTGGCAGTCAATGAGATCCTGCTAAGACTTGCATAAGTGTAACCTCTGGAAAGACCCCCCCCAATTCACTTTGAAACTTCTTAGTCATAAAAACTCATTTGTATTTATCATTTCCCCCTTTTTGTCAAGGTCTTTTTCCAGATGCATTGCTAGTTGGGTGCTTAGTAATAATCCCTCAGTGCCAGGGAGGCTCATCCCTGGGAGTCATGTCCCATGCCAGGCAAGGGGGTTGGGGAAGGTACTGCATTTATATGCTGAGTTTGGCTTAGAGAGAGGCCACATTTTAGCAACAAGGAGGCTGTAATGGTTTGACAGTTTTATCTAATTATGAATTCCAAAATTATAAATTGAATCATGCTTGTAAACTAAGCTGTTCATCTGGGCATGATTGGTTTATGATTAAGGCATTAACTGGGCCACCTTAGTAGGGCATTGAGCCCCGCCCCTTGGTGGGTGTGGTCTCAAGTATAAAAAGCAAGGCAGCAGATTTGAGAAGCAGATTTTTGAGAAGTTCGGATGTTGGAGAGGAGTGCTCCAGGAGAAGACAAGTGAGCCGTTCGCCTGATAGTCTACAGCTGGCCTTGTGGAGAGATGCAAAGTGTAGAGAGCCTCATGGTCTACAGCTGAACTTGTGGAGAAAACTGGAGAGAAACACAGCCCCAGCAGGAGAGGAACCCAAAGGCCTGAGACCTGGCAGACATCAGCAGCTGTCTTGCTCCAACATGTGGACTGGTGAGGGAAGAAACTTATGTTTTGTGGCCTGGTAACTGTAAGCTTCTACCCCAAATAAATACCCTTTATAAAAACCAACCAATTATTGATATATTGTGAAGCACCCCTTTGGCTGACTAATACAGAGGCTTTCAGGAGGTAACTCTTAGGCAGTATAAATCCTAGGCTAAGTTTTAATTTCACAAGAAAAGGTTCATAAGTAGAATCATGACTGTCAAAGGCCTGGCATAATGACCTGTCTTCCCTCCCCAGACAACGCTCTTGCACTTGAGGGATTTTTGCTGTCCTATTAGAAATGTAGCAGAACTCTCAAGGATGAGAATTCAATATTCTTTTGGTTATTGTGTTGATCTCCACCCACTGAGACAATGTCCCAAGAACACTTGAACATATTAATATGTCTTAGAGGCATGATCCAGGTGAACACCTTCCCATCTGTCCCCACATCACTGATACCCTGCACCAGTGATCCTCCCCCACCACTGCTGTGACCCTTCTGTGATCCAAAACTGCTCCAAAAAAGAAGCCAGCAAAATAATAATTTTAAAAATTACCAATAAAATATAAAAAATTTTAAAACAATTTGAAATATTAAAAAAATTAAGATATTGTCTCTTTCATCACTGTAAGTTCTGTTGTCTTGTATGTAAAGTGACATTTTCTTCCATATATTCCCCCAGTATCTTATATTTTTTTTTTCATTTTATCTTCAAAGGAGCTTTAGGATACAGAAAATTCACATAGAAAAAACAGGTGATTCTCATATATCCAACGCCCTCCCCCTTTTCCTGTTTCCTTTATTAATAACATTTTACATGAGGATGGTACATTTGTTAAAATTGATATACAAATATTGAAGCATTGCTACTAACCATGGTCAATGGTTTACATTATGGTTTACATTTTGGATTGTATACTATTTAGTTTTTTTTAAAAAAAAGATTTATTTATTTATCTCCCACACCACCCCCCACCCTGTTGTCTGCTCTCTGTGTCCATTCACTGTGTGTTCTTCTGTATCTGCTTGTCTTCTCTTTAGGCTGCTCTAGTAACTGATCCCAGGAGCTTCCGGAGTGGAGAGAGGCTGCTCAATCTCTGCACCACCTCAGCTCCCTGGTCCACTGTTTCTCTTCTGTTGCATCATCTTGCTGCACCAGCTCTCTGCTTGGACCAGCTCACCACATGGGCCAGCTTGCTTTTCACCAGGAGGCCCAGGAAATTGAACCCTAGACATCCTATAAGGTAAATGGGAGCCCAATTGCTTGAGCCACATCTGCTTCCCATTATAGGTTTTGACAAAATTTGAAGTAACCTATATCCATTATTGCAAGATCATGCTGAACAATTCTAATGCCCTGAAAATGTCCCATGTTCCATCTATTCTATTCTCCGCCCCCACCCCTGGAACCTATGGTAATCAATAAATTTCAATTTTTGAAGAATAAGATTCATAGTTATTTGCAATAATATTGAGGGCTTGACATATAGGCCTCTTGTCTTTTATTGGGCACTGCCTATGTTCTCGAGAGATTCTTGTCCCTCTAATTGAGAACATAGGAGGACTTCCTAGGATGGGAGTTTAATATTTTCTTGTTTATTGTGTGAGTCTCCACACACTGATATAACAAACTATGACAATATGAACACTTGGATATTCCATAGAAGTCTGCCCCAGGTACACCTTTTGCCGTATACACCCCCATACCCACACACTACAACCTGTAAACCTCCCCTGCCATATTCACCAAAAGAACATTTCCAACATTATATAAGTTTAACCACAGACCTGCAAATCTCCAGTGATCATCCATTCCTTCCATCAACCTTTCCCCCAGTCCCATGGATAGTACAACCAACCCCTCATCCTACACTCCTTCCAGCACCTTTGAACCCAATCATGTTAATGCATCACTGTCATGCTCATCCATGCCCAAACACATGCTTCCACTTTACCATAGATTTTTCCCTTATGGGCATTGGCTCACCACCCTCTACTCCTTTTCTGTCTCCTATAAACCTATCTTCCAGACTCTAGCTCTGTGAGTCTGCTCAATTTGCTTAATTCATCACAGTAAGGTCATGTAATATTTGTCCTTCAGTGTCTGGCTTACTTTACTCAACATAAGGTCTTCAAGAATCATCCATAGTATCCCATGTGTTAACACTGCATGCCTTATAGCTGAGTAATATTCCATTGTATAAATATATACCATATTTTGCTTATCCATTCACATTTGATGGACATTTGGGTTGCTTCTAACATTTGGCAATAGTGAATAATGCTGCTCTGAACATTGGTGTGCATATATCTGTTTGTGTCCCTGCTTTCAATTCTTCTGGGTATATACGCAGCAGTGGGTTTGCTGGATCATATGGCAGTTCTATAGTTAGCTTCCTGAGGAGCCTCAAAACTGTCCTCCAAAATGGCTGCACCATTCTATATTCCCACCAGCAGTGGATAAGCATTCCCTTTCCACCACATCTTCTCCAATACTTGTAGTCCTCTTTTTTCTTAATACCCGCCAGTCTAATGGGTGTAAGTTTTGATTTGCATTTCCCTAATAACTAGTGCTGTTGAGCATCTTTTCATGTGCTTTTTAGTCATTTGTATTTTTTCTTTGGAGAAGTGTCTATTCAAGTCTCTTGCCCATTTTTTAAATGGGTTGTTTGTCTTTTTATTTTTGAGATGTAAGATTTCTTTATGTATGCTGGATATTAGCCCTTATCAGATAGTTGTTTACCAAATATTTTCCCTCATTGAGTAGGCTGCCTTTTCACTTTCTTCACAAACTCCTTTGAAGTGCAAAAGTTTTTAATTTTGAGGAGGTCCCATTTATCTATTTTTTCTTTCATGGCTTGCAGTTTGTGTGTAAACTTTATGAAACCATTTCCTATACAAGGTCTCATAGATGCTTCCTCACATTATCTTCTAGGAGCTTTATGGTTGTGTCTCTTATATTTGGATCTTTGATCCATCTTGAGTTAATATTTGTAGAGGGTGTGAGATGGTGCTCCTCTCTCACTCTTTTGGATATGGATGTCCAGTTCGCTAAGCACCATTTGTTGAAGAGGCCATTCTCTCCCAAATGAATGGGCTTGGTGGGCTTGTCGAATATTGGTTGACCATAAATAAGAGGATCTATATCAGAACTCTCAATTCAGTTCCATTGGTCAGTACGTCTATCCTTGTGCCAATACCATGCAGTTTTGACCACTGTAGTTTTGTAGTATGTTTTAAAGACAGGTGGTGTGGTTCCTCCAATTTCATTTTTCTTTTTCCATAGGTCTTTGGCTATTTGAGGTCTCATGCAATTCCAAATAAATTTCCTAGTAAGCTTTTCTAATTCAGTAAAAAATGCTGTGGTAATTTTTATTGGTATTGCGTTTAATCTGTAAATCAATCTCAGTAGAACAAACATCTTAATGATGTTTAGTCTTCTAATCCATGAACAGGGAATATTCTTCCATTTATTTAGGTCTTCTTTGATTTCCTTTAGCAATGTTGTGTAGTTTTCTGCAAACAAGTCCTTTACATCTTTAGTTAAGTTTATTCCTAGGTATTTGGTTCTTTTTGTTGCTATTGTAATGGAAATTTTTTTCTTGGTTTCCTCCTCAGATTCCTCATTTTGGTGTATAGAAATGCTACTGACTTTTTTTTTAAAGATTTATTTTTTATTTCTGCTTTTTGTCTCTCACCCCCCCCCCCACGCTGCGGCAACACGCCAAGTCAGCTTCACTGGTGAGCGGCAGCCTTGCCCACTCGTAGGCAGCTTGCCCCACTTGCAGGCGGCTCTGCTCTGCCCGTGGTGGCTTTGCCCTGCCTGTGGTGGCTTTTGCCCTGCCCACGGCAGCTCTGCCCTGCTTACAGTGGCTTTGCCTTCTCAAGGCAGTCCGCCCGCCCAGAGAGGCCCCAGGGACCGAACCCAGGGCCTCCCATGTGGTAAACCGGTGACCTATCCACTGGGCTATACATCCGGCCCCACTAATGACTTTTGCACATTGATCTTCTATCTTGACATTTTACTGAACTCATTTATCACTTCTAAATGCTTTGTTGTAGATTTCTTAGTGTTTTCTATGTATAGGATCATGTCATCTGCAAATAATGACATTTTTCCTTCTTCATTTCAATTTGAATGCCTTTTATATCTTTTTCTTGCCTAAATTCTTGAGCAACTACTTCTAAAACAATGTTAAATAAGAGCAGTGACAGTGGGCATCTTTGTCTTGCTCCAGATCTTAGAGGGAAAGCTTTTAGCATTTCACCATTGAATCTGATGTTAGCTTTGGGTTTTTCATATATACCCTTTATTACATTGAGGAAGTATCCATCTATTCCTATCTTTTGAAGTGTTTTTATAAGGACACGGTGCTGTATTTTGTTGAATGTTTTTTCTGCATTAATAGAGATGATCATGTGATATTTTTCATTCTATCTGTTAATGTGATGTATTACATTGATTGATTTTCTTATTTTGAGCCATCCTTGTATACCAGAGATGAAAACCACTTGGACATGGTGTATAATTCATTTGATTAGTTTTTGGACACGATTAGCAAGTATTTTGTTGAGGATTTTAACATCCAGTTTCATCAGAGAAATCAGTCTGTAGTTTTCCTTTCTTGTGGAGTCTTTATTTGGCTTTGGTATTAGGGTGATGTTGGCATCATAGAATGAGTTAGGCAATGTTCTGCACACTTCTATTTTTTTGAAGTATTTAAGCAGGATTGGTGTTCTTTCTGGAATGTTTGGTAGAATTCACCTGTGAAGCCATCTGGTCTTGGGCTTTTCTTAGTTGGGAAGTTTTGATGATTAATTCAATCTTGTTACTTGTGATTGGTCTGTTGAGTTCGTCAATTTCTTCTTTTATCAATGTAGGCTGCTTGTGTGTTTCTAGAAATTTGCCCATTTCATCTAAGTTATCCATTTTGTTGGCATACAATTTTTCAAAGTATCCTCTTAGGACACTTTATTTCTGTGGGGTGATATCCTTTTCCTCGTTTCTTATTTTATGTATATGTATCATCTCTCTTTTGGCTTTATTAGTCTAGCTAAGGTTGGTCAATTTTACTAATCTTTTCAAACAACCAGCTTTTGGCTTTGTTAAATTTTCATACTGCTTTCTTATTTTCACATTTCATTTAGCACTGCTCTAATCTTTGTTATTTGCTACTTTCTACTTGTTTGGGAATTAGTTTGATGTTCTTTTTCTAATTCCTCATGTGTGCAGTTAGGTCTTTCATTTTAGCTATATCTTCTTTTTTAATATAGTCATTTATGGCTATAAATTTCCCTCTCAGCACTGCTTTTGCTGCATCCTATAGGTTCTGATATGCTGTGCTGTCATTTTCATGTGTTTCAAGGTAGTTATTGATTTCTTTTGCAATTTCCTCCTTGACCCACTGATTGTCTAAGAGTGTGTTGTTTAACTTCCATATCTTTGTGCCTAATCTGGTTCTCTGCCCCTTCAGAGAAATTACTTTGTATAATTTCAATCTTTCTGAATTCATTGAGAGTTATTCTATGGCCTAGCATGTGGTCTGTCCTGGAGAATGATCCATGTGCACTCAAGGAGAATGTATATCCCACTGTATTTGGGTGTAATGTTTTGTATATTTCTAGTAGGTCCAGGTCCTCTAATGTATTATTCAAAGGCTTTGCTTCTTCATTGATTCTCTGTCAAGATGTTCTGGCTAATGGTTATAATTGTATTAAAGTCTCCCAGTATAATTCTAGAAGTATCTATTTCTCCACTTAGTTTTTCCAATGTTTGCCTCATGTATTTTGAGGTGGCCTGGTTAGGTGCATAAATGTTTATGATTGTTATTTCTTCTTGATAAATTACCTCTTTCATCAATATATACTGACCTTCTTTATATCTTAGAACAGTTTTGCATTTAAAGATGATTTTGTCTGATATGTGTATAGCTACTCCAGCCCTTTTTTGGTTATTCTTTGCATGTAAAAATGTTTTCCAACCGTTCACTTTCAACCTCCTTGAATCCCTGTTTCTAAGGTGAGTTTACTGTAGACAGCATATAGATGGGTAATATTTCCTTATCCATTATGCCAATCTGTGCCTCTCAATTAGAGAGTTTAATCCATTAACATTCAATGTTATTTCTATCAAGGCATTACTTACATTAGCCATATTTTCTTTAGGTTTATATAGGTCATATGTTGCTTTTATTTCTATTTTCATTTTTTAGTTATTCTTACCAATAATCTTCCTTCCTATACTCTCTTCCAATCCTTTCTCTCCTATTTTTTCTTTTCAACCTGAAGAACTCCCTGTAGTATTTCTTGAAGGGCAGGTTTCTTGTTGACAAATTTTCTTAATTTCTGTTTATCTGTGAATATTTTGAAGTCTCCCTCATTTTTGAATGCCAGCTTTGCTGGATACAGAATTCTTGGTTGACAGTTTTTTTTTTCTTTTAGCCCTTTAACTATGTCATAGCATTGCCTTCTTTCCTTCATGGTTTCAGATGGGAAATCAGCACTTAATGTAATTGAGCTTCTCTTGTATGTGATGGATCTATTTTCTCTTTCTGCTTTCAGTATTCTCTCTCTGTCTTGAACATTGGACAACTTGATAAGTATATATCTTGGGGTAGGCCTGTTAGGATTGATATTGTATGGTGTGACTGTGCTTCCTAGACAAATATGTCCATATGCTTCAAAGAGTTGGGAAATTTTCAGCCATTATTTTCTCTAACACTCTTTCTGTCCCCTTTCCCTTCTCTCCTCCTTCTGGGATGCCTATAATGCATGTTTGTGCATTTTGTGTTGTCATTCAAATCCCTAAATTCCTGCTGAATTTTTCTATCTTTTTATCTATCTCTTTTACCAACTGTTTGATTTCAGATCTACTGTCTTCAACATCACTGAATTCTTTCTTCTGCCTGTTCAATCTGCTCTTATGTCCTTCCAGTGTATTTTTGATTTCTTGGATTGTACCTTTCATCACTATCAGATCCATTATCTTTTTTTGTATGTTTACAATTTCTTCAGTATGTTTCCCCAGTGTCTTCTTAATGTCCTTTATCTCTTCCTTCATTTCATTAAATTGATTCATGATGTTTGTTTGTACAACTCTGATTAGTTGTTCCAAGTTTTGCATCTCCTCCTGTTTTTTAGTTTGTTTGTTAGACTGGGCCATGTCTTCCTGTTTCTTAGTATGGTTTGTAATTTTTTCTTGGTGTCTAGGCATCTGCTTTTCTTGATGGGCTTATTTGGTTGGTTAGTTTCTGTTCCTACCCTAGGGTTTTATTTTGTTGTTTCTTTGTGTGTGGTAAGGTTCCTTTTAGATATTTGGTCCATCTTATTCTATATCCTTCCAGTTGTCTGTGTTCTCTTGGAAAAAATATTAGAACAATGGAAAAGGAAAGAGATAAGAAGAGAAAAAGAAGAATAGCAATAATAATAATAAAAAAACAGGTAGAAGATGAACCATACAAGAGCTAAGAAACTAAATGAGTAATTCGAGCTAAAAATCATAAAAAAATACAAAGGAATAAGCATTAAAAAAAAGGGTGGAATAGAAAAAAATGAAACAAGAACCAAAATAGAAAGAAAAAAATGAATGAACTAAAATGCCAGATAGATGAAAAGAGCATAAAGGCGGGGGGGGGGGGGGGGGAAAAAAAAAAAAAATGGAGACCAAACAAGTAGAGGTGGAATGAAAGAAAAGCAACAGAAGTCAGAAGATAGAAAAATGAAGGAAAGAAAAGAAGGTTGAAAAAATAAGTAAAAGAAAAAAAAGGAAACAAAGAAAGGGAAAAGACAACAAACAAGAAACAAAACAACAAAAAACAACCCAGGAAAAATAGCCTACCCTCTTAGGCCCCTAGGGACCTTCTCAGGCTGCTAGTGTTCATCAGTTAATCACCCTGCAGCCTGCAAATGAGGAACCCAGTTTTAGCGAATAAAATAAAGCAAAAAGAAAAAGAGAACCGATAAAAAAAAATAACAGATCCAAAAAACCTAAAACAAAATAACAGAATCTCAGTCTAAACGTTTCCTATCATAAGGTGCTGACTGTGTGCCTGATATCTTGGTGGACCACTCCCTGAATCCCTTCTCTTAGGAGGTACCAGGACATGATACAGGGAGCTTCTACATGCAAGGCAGGAACTCATCCACTGAGCTACACTGGGTCTATAAGTTATCTAGGCTTCTGAAACTTATCTGGCTCTTATTGCCTCCATTTCCCCCAGTCGAGTTAGACTTCTAACAGTTTTCAGGGGTCATTCTAGTTAGGCACCTGTATTCTCCCCCTGCATGGCCTAGTTCCTCTCTCCCAGGGCAGTTGAGTGTCACAGCCTGCCTGAGCAGACATCCCCTCCCCTCTCCCTGGGCCACTTCAGTACTGGCTGATGTCCTCCCAGAGATTCAACAGGGGCTCAGGTGGCCAAACCCACCAAAAAACACCAACTCTACTCCCTCTGCCAGACTCTTCTTTCTCCCAGGGAGCACCCCCTTCTACTCAGCTGGCTGGTAAGAGCCAGGAGTTCCTCGGAGGCTATTTGCCTTGAGGGTGGGGTGCACCCAACATTTCCAGTCACCAGGAGAGCACTAATGGTTTTCCCTTGGCCTCTTTGTCTCTTTGTCCCTCTCCTTCCTGTTCTGCACATTCCCAAAGCAGCTCCCTCAGGTAGGTTTTTGCCCTTTCTCCACCATTTTTTGCAAGAGAGCTGAACAATGACTACCTACATTGACACCATTTTCCTGAATAATCATTCATTAGCTAGTCAATTATTTTCCCTCTAAATTGAACTCTCATATTTTTCATATTTTATTTTTCATAATACTCAAGCTAATTCTGGAAATTTTATTATATTGCTCGATGTATATAATTACCAAAATGGTTTCATTAAAATGGCCTCAGACTAATAAGGCCTTCAAAATTTTCCTTTTTAATGGTTTTCTTACATCTGAGGGCATTAATTAATTCCATATGAATGTAGGCTATTATTATACAATTCAAAGATTTAAAAAACCTGCTGTGATTATGAATGGAATTGATATTGATTTTAGGAATGCTTAGTGATTTTTGGTACTATTGAGTTCTGAGAGAAGTACACTAACTTCTTATAACTAGCAGAACTACAGTAATGTAATTGTCCAAGTGACAATTTTGTCAGTCAAGTTTTCTTTATATATATTTAAAGCTATGTTATTAGGTGCACTCAAATTTGAAAGTGTTATATCTTCTTGGTAAATTGAATCAGGTTATTATATATATAATATATATCATATATATATTTATTAATGCTTTTGTGTCTTGAAGTTTATTTGGTATTGTATTTATGTGACTACATTGGCTCTTTTGATTTTTATTTGCCTGAATGCATCTTACATATTTTTATTTAGACATTTTAAGTATTTTTTATGTTTTTAGATATGTCTATATTAAGCAACATATAGTTAGATTTGTTTTTTATTCAGTATGAAAACCATTGTCTTTTAACTGGAACAATTATTCCAGTAAATATATTATAATTACTAAGTTAGTTGGATTTATTTCAATCATCTTATTTTATGTTTTTTATGGTCTCAGATTTTTTAATTTTTTTCTCTTCATTTTGTCTTATTTTGGATTTATTATTTATATATCATGCCACTTTTTCTTCTCAACTTGTTTGGATGTCACCTTAGAAATCCTAGCTTGCACACTTTTTAATATCTTTAGTCTTTTCCCAAACAATAGTCCACTGCCTAACTTATTCCCAATTTAATGTATTTGAGTTTTTCCTTGTCATTATTGTCTTTTTATTCTGACAAGATATTTTTACTGTCTTATGAATTCAATGTTTGTTCAAATTTGCCCATATATTTTATACCTAATTCTTTTATCATTTCTTCTAATA
>PVKH010026199.1:0-13260 GCA_004027955.1 Chaetophractus vellerosus | reverse complement strand
TCCATTGCCTCTGGAGGTGTCTAGGGACCCTGGCTTAGCATTAGACAAAGCAGGTGCCATCTGCCCTGTATCATAACAACCCCAAGGACAGAGGCACTTTGTATCCTGAGTTTTAGAGCAGTACTTCACTCATTTTGGAGAATTCCCTGAGCTGCCCTGAGTTTTCTAGAAAACAAGGAACCAAACAAGGCGTCACCCCCTTCCTCCTCTTCTCATGAGATGATTTTAAAGGGCAGTTGAGCCGTTACAGATTAGACTTTTATGAACCAATGCACTAAGGTTAGGGAACTGGAAGGCTATGATAACAAGGGTATCTCTTGAGATGACTCCTAGGAGATGAAGTTGACAAAATCATGAGGAAAGATTAACAGATAGGGAGTTGGTGGTGATGTATGTGTTTGGATGTTTTTCCCTCTGTAACTAGTATCCCAAACCAAGGAGTTTTGAGACATCATGTACCCAGCACTCTATTAAATGCCGTGGAACAGTTGTTTGCTTTGTTTGCATTGTTTGGGGGGATGTTTGCTTGTGGCCTTTTTGCATCCATGGGCAGGGTTAGTCCCAGGAAACAGTAGCTCTTAACGCACCATTCTTTCATTTCCAAGGTGTGTGCACTGCTAGGAGAGTGAGTGCTCTTAGCAGTGGGTCTATTAAATGCCCCCTCCTGCCACATTTATATAGAGGGAACGGCTAAAGATAGTCCTGTGGAGAACCTGCCCACACAGTCTGCTCTATTGCTCTGTCTCTGCTCCAGTTTCTATAGATAGGAGGTTGGGTTTGACAAACATACTCAAATGACCATCCCTAGTGTTGTCATTAAACCAAGCCTCAGACTTTGCCCCCTTCTATGGCAGTGTGCCAGTCAGAGCAGAGCAAATAGAATCTGACTACCTGCTTGTTACATTGTCACGAAGGAATCTCTTCTTTCATTGGGTTTTGCTGGACACTGCTTAGAACTACTAACTTCTTTGTGGTAGTCGGGGAGATTAAAAATCAACAACAAAACCCTGTTGCTGATTAAACTCAGATTTGCTAGAAACTAGGTGTTTATGGATTTTTGTGGGTCACCCTTTTGTGATTGTGCTTTTGAGTGAGAGAAGGAAAAAAGAATATGGCAGCTCAGATGCCTGAGTAAAATCCTGACGTTGGAGGCCGTATAGGAATGCAGATATTAATCAAGCAATTATTTAATGAGTTTCTAATATCTACCATGCCTGTTCTAGTTGTTGCTAGGGATACAGCAGGGAATAGGCAAACACAGAGCTCTCAGAGCCTACATTTTAGTGGAGAGAGACAAGTAAGCAACCATAATTCAGTAGAACTAAGTGCCATGAAAAAAAAAATTAAATTATGGATGGACTGGAGCAGTGGTTCTCAATCTTGGCTGCAGAGTGGAATCATCTAAGGATCTTTAGAGGATGCCAAGGCTTCCCCCATCTCCCCCACCCCCGACTCTAATTGTTTTAGAAAATGGCTTGGGCATCTGGGTTTTAAAGCTCTCATGGGCAGCCAAGCTTGAGAACCACTGGACTAGAGAACCGTAGACCTTAGCCTGACCACCGAGTGAATGTGTTACAGTGCATTGGCAGGAAGTCTAATTAGTTTTGACATTCAGAAGAAAGAGGTGAAATAACACAAAACAAATGGAATATGATAACTGCTTCTCAGGCCTGAGAGCAGACATACTCCTACCACCTCCATCATACTCTGTGCACCTGGGATCTAAGGGAGAGGCAGAGCCTGCATACTGTTTTGTGCCCATCGTTGGGGGTTGGGGGACTGTTGGGGCCCTACGTACCTCTGTATAACTATAATCTGTAATCTTCCGGTGGCTGTTTTTGGATCTGGGAATGAATGGTCTGGGAGAATTGCACTGCAGCATGACGTGCTAGCTCTGTAACTACTTAAGTTGCTGTATCTGAGGATTCTTCCTAGGAACGGTGGGCCCAGGCCATGTGCAAGAGGTGGGTGGAATCAAAATCTGTGATCCCTACAGATTTTACCCTTCTATACCTTCTGCACTGACTCCTGCCCTTTGTTTTTCTGCAAGTAAAATCAGATGCAAATAACCATGAATGGTAAATGAGGATAGAAAAAGGCAACCAAAAATAGGCATATTTATTGATTTATTGATTTTGGAGGAGGGCTAGCATACTCCTTGCCTTGGTGGTAGTAGGAAATTTATGGGTTAATTGTAACTGTATGAGCTTCAGGACTTTTTTTTTTTTTAAGCAGTTGGCTTTGCATTTTCCCCAGCATTACCTTCTTCAAATTTGCTGCATCTGCAAGGAGGTACTGCAGTGAAATAGGAAACGTGGCAGTGTCTAGATTTTAAAATGGGTACTTGAAATAGGCTCTTGCAGTTTTTCATTACCTTTCTCTTCCTACTGCAACTTAGCTAGGTGTTGGTGACAATTCTCCCCACATTTTATTTAAATCATTTTTTCCCTGGCTCTGTGCCACATCTGCATTCGGGAGCCACTGGGACAAAGGGAGTTGGTAGATATGTGTACTAGCTAATGTGTTCTCTCTCAGTCAGTATAGCTCAGAATTAGTAACCAAGGTGAAATGGGAACTCCCCAGGGCACCTGGGAAGAGTCAGCGTGTCTCTCCTTCCAAATGCTGGGAGCTAAACACTTTGGGTTGTCATGAGAGAGTCTTTCCCAGAACTTGGTCAGCAAGAAGGGGGTTAAGGACTGCAGTCTGCTGGTGGGGAATTTTGAGTTTCTCTGAGCTATTCCTGCTGGTACCCAAATAAGTTACTTCATCTTTGTACTACTGAGGAAACGTTTCAGTTTGCCCAAAGGGGAAGAAAACCTTCATCTTCATCTTTCTTTTTGAACATAAGAAAGAATAAATATATTTTTTATTCGAGTGACACTTAATCCCTATGGATTGTGGGTTTGAGTTATTCTTATCCATAAGGCTTAAGCCCCCTTAATTCTTTAGGAGAAACCAATTACTATTTATATCTTATGTTGGCAGCCTGGACCAGCCTATGGCCTCATCGTTACGGTTAGGTAACCTTGGCTTGAAGCAGAGAAACTTGGTCAAGGGCGTATCTGAACCCTCCTCCTCACATTAACAACAAATAAGCAATCAAAATATTCCTCAACGCAAAATCTGCTAATCCTAGAAAGGCCTTTCTGACATATAAGTACTTAACCAGCAGGATCTGCTTGTTTTAATCTAAGGAGCTAGCCCCATGTAGTCCCTGAATTCCAGAGTCCACTCTGTATTTTTGGAAAGCCCAATTTGGTTTTCTTCAGTTCTGTCTGCCTCTGGCTCCAAGGTATTTATGTAATGTAATTCAGTTGCACGTGTTGCCTAAGCAAAAGGGTGAGCTTTAACTGCTCACACAGGACCATGTGCTCTGAATTTTGGCCATGTGAACTTGGAGCCACCAAGGGTAAGGTGCCACTACTGCCTCCAATGCCCAGGCCAGATTTCTTTAGTATCCCCCCTCATTGGAGAAATAGAAGCTGGCCATGTGGAGAGGAGGGTGCTAAGGGAGCATAAAAGGCCCAAGGTTCTCCTGCCCCAGGGAGCATTTGCCCACTAGTAGCCCTGCTGCAAGCTTCTCTGAGGTTATGCAAAGCTGTCACCAGGCAGGCTTCAATGGTGGTGCCCTAACATCTTATCTTTCACTGGCTACCTGGAGGGTGGGGACTGTTGAGGGCCCTCCTCATAAGTCTCCTATCACCTCCTGTGGGATGGGGGTGGGGGACTGGCCTGAGCCGTCTGCTTCCTGGAAAAACCCTGCAAGACTTGACTCAGGAAGGAAGATGGAAGCAGCACTGTCTTTCTAGAGGGCCAAGGAAGAGGCAGTAACCAAGATCTCAAAGAAGGAAGGTTCAGTAGAGATAAATTAGAAGCCCAGAAAGACAACTTGTAAACAAAAGCCAGAAGGAAAGTTCCATTTTCTAGGGCACTGCTTCTGAAACTTTAATATGCCAATGAGTCACCAGGGATCTTGTTAAAATGCAGATTCTGATTCTGGAGGCCTGGAATGGAGCCTGAGAGTCTGCATTTCAGCAAGCTCCTGGAGCAGGCTGGTGCTTCTGTTCTGTTGACCACACTCAGAGTAGCAAGGATCTGGCAGCAAAGGTGTTGGCATTTGAGCCTGGCCCATCCTGCTAGCTGAGACCTGGGCAAAACAGCCTCGGTGCTCAGGAGCTCAGATTCTGAGCCCAATGGCCAGCATTTGAATTCTGGATCCTACTAGGTGTGTGAAGTTGGGCAAGTTACTTAATCTCTCTGTACCTCAGTTTCCACATCTGTAAAATGGAAATAATAATAGTACCTACTTTATAGGGCTGTTGTGAGAATTAAATGAGATAATGCATGTAAGGCAAGTAGAACAGTGTTCATTTAAGTGCTTTTTAAATGTTAGCTGTTATCATTATTATTTAGTTGCTGAGTTCAGAGACCTGCTTTCTGCCTCAGCTATCGACATTGCTTGTCAAGGAAGAAAAAGGCTCTTGTGGGGTTATCTGTCCCTTAAAGAAGCTGCACACAATCTCCTTTTAGCAAGTAAAGTCTAGAAATAAAGTTCTATAGAAGGCAGCTTGCTGCATGTTCTGGAGCCAGCCTAAATTTCATGTGCATTTTCAACCTTATTTATAGCTTTTAATCTAAGCCCTGTTCAGCCTGATAGACTGTGAAGGAAGAAGAGACTCCCAAAGTACATAGCAAGGGCATTTCTGGGAACAGCCAATGGAGGGCCTTCTGTCCTTGTGCTGTGGAATTTAAATGCCACTGTTTCTCTAGACATTCTACTTAGTAGGACCCAGGTTTCAGGTGGCAGGAGGCGCTTTACTTGTGTCTTTTATTTTCCTTCTCTGGGGAGTGACAAGGCCTTAGAGGAGGCCAACATGAGTGCGTCACTCACATCTCAGCTTTCCTTTTCTGAAGGTGTCAGTTTTTCAAAACCAGAAATTCACAGAGGCGGAACTTTTGGTTTACATAAGGCATTATTCAACCTGTCAGAGTCTTCCATTCCAAACCCTTGGCAAGTCTCCTGAATGCTCTTTAGCTAATATGATGCTTTGGGCTGAGCCCTGGACTCAGCTCATACTGGAATGTGGGTCTGTGGCATTCGCCTTGGGAGTGTGTCATATTATGTACGTCAGAGGCAAAAGCAGGGTCTGGTTCTGGTTGGCAGCTTGTGAGCCACGCCTGCCTCTGTAAGCCTCCAGGAGTCAGGGGATGTGGTGTGCTGCAGAGGAAGCACAGGGCTTCATTGTGCTCAGAATTGGAATGTGATTCCCATAGTTGACAGATGAAGGATGCAGGGCGTGATGGGTGGGAGATGCCAAAGGTAAGAGAGCAGGCACCTGGAAGTCTCTGTGAACTCAGGCTGACCTGTCAGGGCTCCGTACCCAAGGTAGAAGATAACAATGTCAGTAGATTACCTGTAGTCAGTTTTGTGTTTGCCAGAGAAAGGGATTCCTAACACATGAGGTACTACAAAGCCTCAGCACCCAGAGTAGTGTTTGTTGTGCCACCACCAGGTTTTGGAAGTGGGGCACAGAAACAAAAACATGGGTTTCAGAGTCTTACCGACCTAAGTTCCTATCCCAGGTTTGTCACTTAATAGCTGTGATCTTAGGCAAATTAATTAATTAACCTCTCTGGGTCTCAGTTTCCTCATCTATAAAATGAGGATAGTAATATTTCCCTTCAAAACTTACTGAGAAGATCAAATGAGAAAGTGCACTTAAAAAGCATAACAGATGCTATCCTATCAAGAAGGACCTTCTAAGGACCTCTCCCTCTTGGGATGAGAACCTGGTGGCCAGAGCCCTGGAAAGATCTGGAGAGGAAGGCACCTGCCAGAAAATGCTCTGGGAACCCACTGGGGTTCAGGGACCCAGCATAGCCTGTGGGGCTATGGCAGCAGAAGGATGTGCAGCCCAAAGGCACGACTCCAGAAAGGTAAGGAGTCTGTGGGGTCAGGGCAAGTAGAATTTTCCAGAGCTATTGCAATCTTGTTCCTCTGCTAGTAAGACCCAAATGCTTCCATATCACAATTTTATTGTACTTTTATTGCAAAGACAGTATTGCAGTTTTTCAGGTGACCTTCTCCCCATTCGATCCTCACATCCTTAGGGACTGAAGCTGAGAGGGACTAAATGACTTGCCTCTGATCACATAGGAACCACAATAGGAGCAACTCACATGCAGCCGATGTTTCCTATGTACTAGGTTCTGTGCTAAATTTTTTTAGGCATTGTTTGTTTTTCTCTTCTTAGAAATTCTATGAGATAAGTACTCCCACTAACTCCATATCACAAATGAGAAAACAGGCTACAGAGGTTAAGGTCACCCAGCTAATAAATGGCAAAGCCTGGATTTCAACCTGATTTGCTACCATATCTCGTCTGGGCTAGACTCCAGGTCTCTCCAGTCCTCCTGCGAAGGATGCTACTTGTTTGGCATAAATAGTGGACCACTTTCTCCCTGCTTTGTTAGGAAAGAGAGCTGCTTTCTATTATATTATCACTAACAAGGCCTGTGTGGACTTTGCAGGTTCCTGCTTCAGTCTTTGGAAGATTTGGATACAAGTTTAAGGAAACTAAACTCCCGCCTGTTTGTAGTCCGGGGACAGCCAGCTGATGTGTTCCCAAGGCTCTTCAAGGTAAGTGTGTAGGGCCCAAGAGAAGACAGTGAGCCTCTGCTTCCCACGGGTCCCCACAACTTGAATGAGATGATATTCTGGCTGCAGAAATGGAAATGCTTGGGGCTGGCCTCACCGTTGCTGCTGGAGCAGCTGGGGGCAAAGGCAGCTGGTCGGATTGCCGACAGAGTGGAAACTGTATTAAGGAGAAAGTTCTGTGAAACCAGTGTCTCGTTGGAAAGTTCCCAGCTCAGTCCAGACATGGGATGTGGCAAGTCATTCCACCCCGGATACCACTGGCTTCCTTAGATGTTTGCTTGGCTCAAGCCAGCAGAATTTATTAGTGTTCTTTCTATGCCAGGAGTTTGAGGGTGGGGTTTCCTGTTTAGCAAGGGGAGTTTCTCAGTCTTGCTTTACTTTGCTTGTTGAAGAAAAAGACAGCCTTTCTGAGGGAACTTCCTTGTTTCCCTGGGGAGAGAATTGATAAAGTCTTCACTTCAGTACTACATAGCCCACTGTTTGCTATATGAGATGACCAGTCCTCTCACTTACCCCTACCCCAAACCCTTTAAAAAGCAGATTTTAAGGCCTAAACAACAGGAAAAGTACTCCTAGACAGAGGGCTGTAGGACAGCCTCCCATCATCTTCAGCAGCACACCAAGCCAACTTCCTTTCCTCTTCCCGGGGGAAAAAATAGGAGAGGCCTCATGTCAAGGCCAACAGCTTAGTAAACGTTTCCTCACTCACTTTACCCACTGTCCCACATACACACACATGGACAGATCACATAGTCCAAATAATAGCTCACATTCATGAAGGACTGACTCGGAGTCAGCATTGTGCTTAGTGCTGTACATACATTAACTCACTTATTCCTCATAGCTGCTCTAGCAGGTAGGATCTTGTTTCTGTTTTACAGATGCAGAAACAATAACTTGCCCATGGTAATAACTTGCCCTTTTGTAAGAAGTGAGTGGTCTAGGATTTGAGCCCAGGTTCTTTTACCCCAGAGTGATGTTCCTAACCACCATGCCATATAAATACACTTGCCTTCTTCTCCGTCCACCTTGTCTCACTTCCCCCAGGACCTCCAGGCCAGCCTGGTTATGCCCAGACATGCCTCTATTGATTGAGCTTCTACTAGGTACTAGGCCCTATACCAGGTACTAGGGTAATGCCAACGAAGGAGATGGCATGGCTTCTGCTCTGAGAGTTCACGCTTTAATGGGGGAAACAGAAATGGACAAGGAATGGACAACTTCCTTGGCATGTGATAAATGCTGTGCCAGATAGACAAGGTGCAGGAGAATCATACTGAAAGAGGTGGTCAAGGAAAGCTTCTTGGAGAAGGTGTCATCCAATGGTAACACTGTTGTTGTTATTATTCATAGGATTATTGTGAGTATTTAAAATGTAATCTGTATGAACTGCTAAGTAAAGTACCTGGCTCATAGTAAGGGCCCAATAAATGTTCACTGCTGCTGCCCTTGGATAAGGACTTACCCACCCCGCTCAAGACCCACATCCCAGGCAGGTCTGAGTCAGCAGCCAGTCAGCCTGTGCACAGCCAGAACATTTGCCTGGGGCTTCAGAGCTTTAAGGGACCATGACCAGAGACTTTGGTTGGAAAGTGTTTTTCCTCTTGCTGGCTCCATGCTTTAGGGCATTTTGTGGGTGGTCTGAACAAGCTTTCACTGGGCCACTTTTCTCCCAGCGTTGCTAGGACCTCTAGAAATCCCTCCCAGAAATGACTAAAGGCTTGGAAAGGAATCCCCTTTTTTTGCAACAGGCGGCCCATCTAGTCTTTGATTTCTCTGACTTCTGGATAAGGATTGCCCCTCTCTTCCCATTTCTCTGAGACCTGGAGCCTGTTAGGTATCTTTGCCACTGGAGTGTTGCTGTGGAAACCATTAGGGCACTTCGCATAGCACAAGCCTGTCAAGAAAATGAGGTCACAAGTTTGCAGGGCCGGGAGGAGCTCTGGGAAAGGCTTGCTGAGCAGGCGGGAGGTGGCGATCCTGTCCCCTGCTGTCTGCACCAGTGAGTCAGTGCCTCTTTCTGGGACTGGGGGCTCCCCTGGGAGCATTGTATTTATAGCCTCCTGCGGCATTCTCCTATTGTAAGGACACAGGAAGTGCACAGGGCTCACCACCCCTCCTGTCTGCAGGAGAGATCACCACCCTCATACTCTGCTGTTGTGCTGTTGGCCTCACCTCACTGAACCTCCGTGAACCTCAGATTGTTGGCTTTCCAGGTCAAGTCATTGTCCCTAGGTTGTTCTGCAGCCCATTCTGACAGGTCTTGGACTTATTCTGTTCCCTTTCAGGAAGGAGCCAAGTGCCTGGCTTCCTCCTTCTTCCTAAACACAGTATTGAAAATAACACATTTTCATCCCACAGGAATGGGGGGTGACCCGCTTGACCTTTGAATATGACTCCGAACCCTTTGGTAAAGAACGTGATGCTGCCATCATGAAGATGGCCAAGGAGGCTGGTGTGGAGGTGGTGACTGAGAACTCTCACACACTCTATGACCTGGACAGGTGAGGGATGGGCCCCAGGCATCAGATTGCCAGTTGGGAGGGTCATTGATTTGAGACCCTGCTGAGCAGAACTCAGGAAGTTTCAGCAGTAGGGTCATACCTGGCATACACTGTGTGGCATTTTCTAGAAGCTGGAGGAGAATAGGTCAGACTTGGGGCCTGTAAAAGAGATCACAAAGAGCTTTACTCCCTTGGTATGGTAAAGAGCCCTGTTAGGCCCAAGGAATAGAAGCAGTGAGGATCCCTTAATATGCTCCTAAATATGGCTGTAGTCCATCTGCCCCTCATATTCCCACTTCCATTCTTCCACTCCAAGGCTTCCCTCTGACCTCTGGACCCATCCTATTATCCCTCCGAAGAGACCTTTGTTCTCATAAGCCCAGTTTCTGTACCTAAGATGAGTTTCCCGGGCTTCCCTGGTTATCTAGGTTTCCAGGCCATGGATTTAGCTGTTGCTCAGGAGGC
The DNA here is from genome assembly GCA_004027955.1 of Chaetophractus vellerosus. Classification (NCBI taxonomy): domain Eukaryota; kingdom Metazoa; phylum Chordata; class Mammalia; order Cingulata; family Chlamyphoridae; genus Chaetophractus; species Chaetophractus vellerosus. The sequence goes on along the minus strand of PVKH010026199.1, from coordinate 3,633 downwards.
TCTGGAGATCCCTGCAGGGAATTGATAACTACAGAGTACCTTCCTCCCCTGGTGAAAGGCCTCTGTGCTTTCAGAGAGACTAGAAGGGAATCCTCCTCTCTCCTGCCTTGCTAGAGCTGTTATCGTCTTATTTCTGCTGCCAAGCCAGCAGCCAACACTGCTGCCTTCCCCCATTGCGCACCCTCCCCCCCAAACCCCTGGGGTGGCTGCCAAAAGGCCAGGTCACACAGCTGTGCACGTGAGCTTGGGTGAGACTGGGTGTGGAGCTCCTCCTCCTGCCACGTGCCAGACTGCAGGAACAGCAGCCAACCTCATCTGTCTGCTAATGGAGGGAGGGAGGGAGGGATGGAGAACAACTGAGAAATGAACCTCCCAGCCCGCCAGGTCTTGCGTAAGCTACATTTTGGCCAACAGGAGCCCCAGGAATCTGGCTCCAGACCATCCCAATTCATCCTTATGTAAACAGCCTCACTTCTCCTCTTCACCCTCCTATATCTTTCCTTCTTACATGAGTTCAGCTGTGTAAACTGCAAGGGAGTATCTGTTGTTATTAATATTTCCAGCCCCAGTCTCTGATTTAGGGAGGACTGGCTGTTCTCCACCTTTCCGTCCTAGTAAATGAAGGCTGAAAGGGAATGATTTTCCAAGAAAAGAACACATTTGCAGAACTTCCTCCGAGGCTCTTGCTGGGGAAGAGAGGAAGGCCCACAGGGATTCCTGTGGCTCAGATGGATAGGCCGAGTTCCAAGAAGGCTAGTAGGAATTTTTCTGTGATGAGAGAGAGATGGTCAGTCTCTGTCTTTAGGCAGCTCCATGTCAACACCAGGGAATTGGGAATTGAGTCCCAGCTTTGGCCCTTCCTTGCTCCATTATCTGAGGCGCGTGCTTCAGTTCTCTGGGCTTCATTTTTCCTCTAGGTGAAATGGAGATGTGGCCTCCCTTGCCCCCTCCTTCCCACCTAGGGTGGGACCCATGATGAATGAGGAAAGATACCCTCAAAGCTTTCAGAGTCTTGGCTTTTTCGGGTGGGCAGGGACCTGAAAAAAAGGCTTTGTGAGTGATGTTAAGTGTGCTTTGGGATCCCCAGGATCATTGAGCTCAACGGGCAGAAGCCGCCCCTTACCTACAAGCGCTTTCAGGCCATCATCAGCCGCATGGAGCTGCCCAAGAAGCCAGTGTCCTCAGTGACCAGCCAGCAGATGGAGAGCTGCAGGGCCGAGATCCAGGAGAACCATGATGAAACCTATGGCGTGCCCTCCCTCGAGGAGCTGGGTGCGTAGTTCCTGCCAAATCTCTTATGCTGGCACCTCCTTTTTTTGTAAAGAAGCTTTTATTGTTTTTTTTTTTTCTTTCTTTCTTTCTTTGTCAAAGTAATACATGTTGTTATAGAAGGTTTAGAAAATACAGAAAAACAAAAATGGAAATAACAATCACCAGTACCCCACCATCCAGCGATAACCACTATTAATTTGGGTGTATATTCTTCCCGTCTTTTTTCTGTGAATATTTGTATGTGTAAACTTCTCTTTCTAGTTCATGCCTCATTTTTGTACTTCCCCCTCTCAGACCAGATAGACTCAGTCTGGCGCTGGCCTCAGTGCCTCTGCTGAAAGAGGCCTGTCGACCTCTGGCATTCCACGCCTTTGCTCCCCTTCCCTCTCCTCCCCCTGTTTTTGTATCTAAACAGCGTTAGCCTTTCTCCCCCGAGAACCACAGTTGTTGCCAGCTAAGCCTGAAAGGGCAAGAATTCCACGTTGTTCTCACCTGCCTGGAATGATGAGTGTCTGGGTTGGGGAAGGCAAGGGGAAGGAGAGAAAATGGTAACAGTGGGAAGAAAACCAGGGTGACCTAGAAAGTGCTAAAACTTTATGGATGATCTCAGCCACAGTGGTTCAGAGAGCAGATCAATGTGTCAAGACTTGCTGAACTACTACCGAGGAGGCCTGGTCTCCAGTCCTCTGACCTGCTCCTCCTCTTGTAGGGTTCCCTACTGAAGGACTTGGCCCAGCTGTTTGGCAAGGAGGAGAGGCAGAAGCCCTGGCCCGACTGGATAAGCACTTGGAACGGAAGGTATGGGCTCCCTTTTCTGAAGCACAGGAACTACAGGTACTGATGCCTGTGTGGCAGGCACTATGGAGTCAGGTCCATGTTCCTTAGGGCCTCTAAGCTCAAACTGGTTGAAAAATGAAAAACCTCCTAAAAGGTATAATAATAATAATAATAATAATAATAATAATAATAGCAGTTACCATTTATTAGGAGTCCTTAGCATGTGCTACTCACTGGGCCAAACATGTCTGGATTAAGCACTTACTTGCATTGTCTTCTTTAGTCTTTCCGACAGCCCTACAAGGTAGGTATTAAACTCTCCACTTTGCAGATTAGGAAATTGAGGCTTAGAGAGGTTTAGTAACTTGCCTGAGGTCACACAGATAGTAAGTAGTAGAGTGAGAACTTGTTCTATATGATTCTAAAGCTTATGCTAGATTATTTTTCCTTCATCTGTGGGCAAGTTCCCCTTTTGATGAGGGAATCTGGTGGTGGATAAAGGACAAGGTGCAGGGGAATCGTGTTGAAGGAGCTGGGGGAGTGGTTCCTTTTGAGGGACGGAGGGGACTGTTTGGGATGGGCACATAGGCTTCTAGGATAGGTGGCAAACTTCTGGTTCTTGAACTTGTGTGGTGGTTGTCTGGGTGTTGGCCTTAGAACAATTCATTAAGCCACATATTTGTGATTTTTCTGAATCTGTACTTCATTTAAAATAAAAATATTTTAAAAGAAGGGTGGGTAAGCAAAAATACCTAGTGTCTGTTAGAGTTATTTAACCTAATTCCTCAGGGACTGTCTGCCTGAGGAGATGACCTTTAGGTTGTACTTGAAGGAAGAGTGAAAATTAACCAAGTGAAGGTGAAGGGAAAGGAAGACAAAGGAAGGCAAAGGGAATTGCATGTGCCAAGGTGAGCAAGAATGTAGTGCCTCGAGTAGTCTTTTTTTTCCTTCTCTTTTTTATTAACAACTTTATTTCAATTTCACAAAAATAAAAGAACAGGAAAAGGTAACTTTCAGGAGTCATGGAAACATTACTCCTAAAAAGTTCTTTTTCAGGTACTTTTGTCTCCTCTAATTCCAACTGCTAACTCATTTCTTCCTCTAGTGTTCAGAACTTAAAGAAGTCTTAAGTGGCAGGAGTGGAGAAAAGGAGAGTGGCAAGAGATGCAGCTAGAAAAGTGGGCACACCCAGACGATGGGTGCTTGTAAGCCATGTTTAAGATTTGCGAGTCTATCCTAAGACAGCAGGAAGCCCACTGCATGTCTGATCCTGAGGGACAGGCATTTTAAAAGATCACTCTGGTTCCAGTATAGAGAATGGACTAAAGGGAGACAAGAGTAGATGCAAGCAGATCAATCAGGAGCTGTCACAGTTGTCCAGTCTAGATGTGATCTGAGCCTGAGCCATTGCTGGTGACAATGGAGAATAGAAAGAAATGAACAGATATAAAAAGTATTTGGGGGGAGCAGATGTATCTCAAGTGGTTGAGTGCCTGCTTCCCATGTACGAAGTCCTAGGTTCAATCCCTGGTACCTCCTAAAACAAACAAACAAACAAAAAAAAAAACCCTATTTGGGTAGTAG
>PVKH010026198.1:0-13260 GCA_004027955.1 Chaetophractus vellerosus | reverse complement strand
AAATGTGCCTTTAAAGGCGGCTCATTTCCCTTGGTGGGCCCCAGGAAAGCCCAAGATAGGTGCCATCTAGGAAACCCAGACTCTTTAAGATCAACACGGTTTAATGCAGCATAAGAGCCTCAGGTCAGACCAAGAAACGACTTCCTGACTGTAAGGGCTTATTGGACCATGAAAGAGGACTCCTAGAGAGACTGTGAAATCACCTTCTCTCAATGTTTTTAGATTCCTTTTTCTTTGGGGCAGTAGATTGAGGGCCAGTCCAGGGGCAGGCAGATAATTTTGATGAATTCTCAAGCCTCTTCATCTCACCACAGGAGGCACTTTGCAATCTTAAGAACTGAGCTTCCCGGCCCCCTCATCCCCACACTTTTCTGAGTAGGTAGTTGGGTCCAAAGCTGGTAGGGACAGTAAATTTGTATTCTACCTAAATTGCTCTTCAGTAACTGGGGAGAGTGGGTGTGGGAGGAAGCCTTCACATTTTACTTTTTACTTTATTTTTCAAAGCTGGGTCAACTGGGTAGCAGACTCCAGAACTTCAAATACTGAATAAGAAATATTCTTAGCCTGGAAGCCATTTTAATATTTTAAATATGTGGGGTTTCTCCAGCTTTGCAACAGCTGTAGGATGTAAAACAAAATCCATTTCTCTCAAGTCCCTGGGCAGCGCTAAAGTATCAAATGGTAAAGTCGGGTGATTGGTGGGGGTAGGGAGGGGGTGGCAGGCGAGAGGTGGGGTATAGAGTGCATTTTCTTCGTGTCGTGGGACATTTTCTAAAATATCAGATATGAACCCTCAGAGCCCCTGGAGAGCTGTAGATTTAATATCATCAGAACGTCTGAGAGCTTTGGAAATGCCCCAGAATTTGAAAGCAAACTCCTTGGGCAAAACAATCAAACACAGGCTCTGCCTCCCAGCAGCTGGATGCTGACATTGTCTGGTTTGAAGAAGGGAGAAAGGACCAGGGCAGGAGGGCCCTTTCCCTGGACTGTTGTAGGTTTGTGATCCTTCTCCAGGGTAAGTCTCACTGGGCTTGCAAGCACAGCAATGCCACACCAGGGCAGATGCCACAGCCAATTTGGTTAAGTGAGTTCATGAACTGAATGAACAGCTATTGGGCACTTACGCTGTGCCGGGAAGTGAGCTACGGGGTCGGCGCTGGACCTTGACGAAGGCACCAGGTGGCCTTGCTCTAACCAGACCTTCCGTCAATACTACATCCCTATCCTTGGTGCTTCTGAGATCCCAGAACTAGCCATTCATTCATTCAGTCATTCAGAGCATTCAGTAGATACTCATTGCACCCCTACCAAGTGCCAGGCACTATCCTAAGAGCCGTAAACAAGACAGGTGGTCTTCTTATTCCTATAGGCCTCACATTATAGTGACAAGAGATGCACAAACAAAGGAAAAAAGATAGGTAGATAGATGTTTAGAGAGATAGGCAGATTTTTATATTAATTATAGATAAACATTTAAAATTTATATGTGTGTGTACAAATCTATATACATATGCGTATGCATGTACATGTACATGTGTGTGTATAGTGACCTCAAATAGGATGAATGCTACAAAGAACCAGGTACAAGTGATAGAGAGTCACTGGGGTGGGGCCCCAGCTTTAGTCCGGATGGGTGGGAAAGAATCCCTGAGACACTGAAGCTGAAAGCTGCATGCACAGGAACAGGCCCAGCCCCTGTTCGTTCGGCTGCATCATGCTGCCTCCCGCATGCAGTATGGGTCCTGCAGCAGGTCCCTGCGCCTTCAGTACCCATGGGGCCAAAGTGGCACTCAGTGGGGGGGAACAGGTTGGAAAAAAGCAAGAGAAACAGGAGGTGGTAAAGAAAGCAATGGAGAAGCCAGGCTTTAGTGTCGGCAACAGCTGGCCTCCAGTTCAGACTGCCCCTTACGAGCTCCATGACCTTGGAGCAGTAGCTGGCATATATAAAGCGTTCACTAAATGTTGGCTAATGAATGAATGAATACCTTCTGAAAGCAATCAGAATGATTCAGGCATTCCAAACCATGGCAGTTAAAGAACCATGGAAGGCACTGGCAACGGTCGTCCTAGGAAAAAGAAGGCTGAGAGCTCCACCTCCCACTTAGAGGAAGGAATAGGATTGTTTCTCCTCTTACCTAAAAGTGTAGATCTTGAACCAATTGGTGAAAACTCCAGGAAGAAAATTTCAACACATCATTGGCAAGAAGTGTCTACAATTCAGAGCTGTTGGTGGGACTAAGCAGCCTAAACAAGCAGTGAGCACCCTGTCTCCAGGACATCCAAGCAGAGGCATCGTTTTAAGAGCAGGGGTCCACAACCATTTTGTTCCACAAACCCCTTTGCCAGTCAGGTGAAAACTATGGACCCCTTACTAAGTCCACACTATACTATGTATTATTTAATAATACACCAACATGTCCGCACAAGAATGATTTTTTGAATTTAAATTCAAGCTCATTGACCCCTTGTTAAGAACTCCTGAGGGAAGCATTTTTAGATAAAACCTTACATACTTGATAGCTGAGGCACCCTGGAGTGAGTGACCATCAGGACTTTTAGCAATTTTCCAGGGGTAATTAGGGAATAATAGTGACCTGATCCCCTTGACGGTTGGCTGGTGGTTAGTGGGAGAAACTTTGGTGGCTATAGGTTTATTTAGCTGTACATTTGCACAGGAAATGTTTCCATGTATCCAAAAGCTGGTCAAAGGGAGGCCTTCCCTGTTTGGAACAAGAGAAGCAGGGGAAGTTCTCTCTGTCTCTGCAGGTCACTAAACATGAGGCCTCCTAATGATCACCTTTGCTACCTCTCCGAGAAAGCCAGTCTCTAGGAGTATAAATAAAGTCAGAGACAGGCGAAGGTAAAAAACGGAGAGAAAGGGAGAACCTGAGGCTCTTCCTTCCATTTCTGAGCTGCCCTAGTATTCTTCCCACTACTTATGACTTTCACTAAGCTACAATTGGATTTATGTTTCTTTCAATTGAGAAAATTGTGACAAGCATGTCTGCAACCTTGGAATAGCCCTCCACCCATCCATTCATTCAACTCTTCAGTGAGCCCCATGTGCTCCATGCCAGGCATTATGTTAGGTGCTGGGATCCTGAGATGAATAAGCCATTGTCCCTGCCCCCAAGGAGCTCAAAGTCCAATGGGGAAGACAAACAAGTGTCACCCACAGCTCAAACCCCGAATTCCATAACCTGAATGAATTCGGACCCTTCCACACAATTTGTACAAATTCCCACTTTGTCCCTCTTGATTGCCCTCTCTCCACTCTCGTGTCCACAGATGTCACCCTTGAGCCAGTCTGAGCACATTCCTAGGCCCTTTTACCATTTTCCCACAAAAAAATGCAATAGCAATGGTGATTTTGTGTTTTTGGTGACTTGCCTGTAGACCTGAGGAGTTACAGTAAAGGATTTGTCCTATACTCTAGTGCCTTCTGCCATCTTGCTGGTTTCCCTCCAACAGCCCAAACTTTTAACATGAACCCTCCCCATTGCACAGCTCCTATAAGTGTAATCTAGTCCCCACTATTGTGATATAGTCCCCAGGACAGTCAGCTGTCCCTCAAATCCAGAGAATACAACGTGCTCCATCTCATTATAACTCACCAATAAACCACTACAATACAGGGGTAAGTTCGGGATGCCCGTGCTGAGATGGCATAGAAGAGGACTAACTGTCCTAGCCTGGGGTTTGCAGGATGAGTTCCGGGAAGGATACCTGGACGAAGAGGGAGATCAGAAAAGGATATTCCAAGCAGAACAATTGACAAGAGCAGAGAAGCCAGAGCGGGCATGGTGGCTTGCAGGGGACAAAAAAGATTCAGGAGGACTGGAGAACCCACTGTGTGCAGTGGCAAGAGACAGCACTGGAGAGGGAGGCAGGCAGGGGATGAGCCATAAAAGATGAGGCAAGGCCATGCTAAGGGCAGTGGGCTTTAAGTTATAGCTGCAGGGCTGCTACTGAGAAATTTTAAGCCTGGAAGTGGCATCATTAGATAATTTACAAAGATTGTAGGGACTGAGATATGGCCAGCCTGTTTCAGGGGCTGTCCCTGAAACCCAACCACAAGGCTGAGGGAATCTCAAGATCAGAGCCAAGGTCATCGTGGGGCAGCAGTCCTTCTTCTCCCAGGGAGTAGATATGAGACCACAATCAATGCTGTGACAAAGACGGCAGGCAGAGCCCAGAGTGGCTGGCCTTTTGTCCCCCGAGGAGACCTACTGCCTGGGCTGGTTATGCGGCCACACCCTTTTTTTTTTTTTCTCCAGCAACTCTTTCTGGATATTTCTTATCAGACCAAAAACTAAGTCTGCAAGATTCATGGACCATCGGGACCTGGTAGAAGAATTCAAACTAATTTTCAAATGTCTTAAGGTGAGTACAACCTCAACTGCAGTTTTATCAGAGTTCTTTTCTCCTCTCCACAAGCCCCACTACTGCCCCCACTGCTCCTTAATTCTAAGAGCCACTTGGATTTCAAGGGAAAGGGAATCAGCTTGGTCCCTATTCATTTACACTTGAATCTTCAAACTCTGTTTTGTAAGAGAGCTTGGACTTCCAAGACACCTTCATAGGCTCCCTTAGGCAATGTCTTGTGTTGAATCAGGAAATTGTATTTTGCGAGAACTTTATGCTCAAGTTCAGTATTAATGTCAGAACCCACGAAATGTGAGTGGGTTCTAAATTTGGAAAAACATGTTCTCCAATCTCTCCCCAAAGCATTCCTTCAGCTATTGACTTTGGAGGCAACTTCTCTACACCGTGTGGCTATTTGATGTTTGTTCTGAATGACACTGAAGCTTCAAACATCAGAAGAGCTTACTCGGCAGATCAACACATCATCGTTCCCGATCATCTGCTTTGGAAGAATGCCATAGAGGGAATCCAATATATAGCCAGCTCCTTTCTTGGCAAAGCCGCTGAGTTGAGTCTTATTTCCATGCAAGACGTCTGCCCTGACTTAAACTTTAACTACCTGCCAGCGTCTTTCCTGAGCTATTTGCACTGTGAACATAGAGCCTAAAAAGATTTATTTAAAAAAAAAAAGTTAGCCATGTGTCATTTTTAGAAAGGCGAGACACCCAGCACATCCTACTCTGAGTAGATTTCTTTGACGGCTTATGATGTTGCCTGAATGGTAAATATACCCTCAGACTCCAAGTAAATAGTCCATGGCATGTAACTTGGGTATAAAAGAGGAAATTTTACACAACGTGGCCACAGACGCCTTGTCATTTCCCAGAAAATTAGAGGGTCTTCCAGTGACCCTGTAAATTCATCACACGTGTATTCTTCCACAGCTTCGGGAACAGATGGGGGCCTGTTTTGATAATGTTTTCCAATCCCATAGATAACATGGGGGGAGGGGAGCAGCGCGGGGAGGGCAGCCTGCCATTGCTCCCAGAAACGGGAAACCAGTGCTTTGGGTTGCTGGGCGCTCTGTGCCCCTGGCTGCCTGAAAGACACTTTGTTAGCTCCGAGCATTTCAGAATATTTCATCGTGGGGAGGGGCAGCAAGGCTTCTGGGTGAACGCTAATTCTTTTAACCAGTAGACTTTTCCTAAGGCACTAAGACATTAAAGGATTGGCTGAAAGAGAGATTCAAACCCAGAGGATGGGCTGGAATCAAAAAGAGGCTGCAAGGGTCCTAAAAGGCCTCTCTCTGCCCCCAGAAAGGATCAGAGCTCTACAGTCCAGAGAGATCGTGAAAGCTGAGGAAGATTTCACAGCCTCCCTTAGCAACTCTTTCCCCAGGTCTCAGTGGAAAGGGAGAAATGCAAATCAACATCTTTCCCATAAGAACTGTTGGTTCACTTTAAAACAGGTCCTCCTACCATTAATAACAAAAGCAAACGTTTTCTGAGAGGCTCCCAGGTACCTAGCACTGTGAGGAGCACTTGATGGGTGTATTTCATCCAATCCACACTGCACTGGATGTGAGAGGAGGGAGCTGGATGTGCTGGGAGGAGCGGTGGTGTGATCTGGGGCACAAATCATCCATTTGTCCGTGCAACAAATGAGCTATCGAACTCATGTTTGTAAGTCACTCCCATCCAGACTTTTAATCGGAGATTTTTAAATATCAATTCACTGCCTTTTCATGGTGGTCTTTATCATCATTATCATACCTGTATCAAGCATCTAATTATTCCACTGTCTCTTTTACAAAAAATAATCAATATCGGTTTTGTACTTTGCTGTTCACAAAGTCCTTTCACAATAGTCTTTCTCATCTGTGATCCTTACAACAACTCAGCAAAGAAAAGTAAAACAGGTATGATCTTTATTATTACTTTTTACCCATTTTACACATGAGAAAAGCTGGAGCGAGGGTTCAAACTCAGATCTGATGACGCCCAAACTGAACTCTTTCCACCGTGGCACACGGCATACATGTAGATGCCACCCTCTGGGAGCCCGTGGCACAAAATAGGAGTGTTGGGGGAAGCACTCCAGCACCCAGAGGCAGGGTAGCTTGGTGGCTACATGCATGGACTCTTGAGCCCGACAGCCTGGGTTCTGTACCTTGCCTCTGCCCTTTACTAGCTGAAAGACCTTGGGCAAGTTACTTAACCTCTTAGTGCCTCAGTTTCCACTTCCATAAAATGGGGATAATAATAGTAGCTTCTGTGTAGCGCTGTGAAGATCAATGATTAATATATGTAAAGCTCTTAGGATGGTGCCTCACACTTAGTGCCATCTAATTGTTCATTGTTTTAATAGTATTATAGCGACATCTGAAAGCAAACAAAGACTGAGAAAGGAAGGACATAGTAGAATAAAGAGCCCTAGCCAGAGGCCCAGGAAGAAGAGAATTAACTGGGACTACCTTAGTCAAGAGATGTGGTTCTACTCCCCATTTTGCCACTTGCTACCTGTGCACCCTTGAACAAATCAGCCACTTTCCTCCTCTTTGGTTTCCTCATCTGTCAGGTGAGAAAGTTAAGTCATATTGGGGGTGAGGGGCTTGACAAAGACCCATTGACTCCATCATATGACCCAACGCCTTTGGAGACTTGGATGTGTCTACCCAGCTATCCCACTTTGATTAATTCCCATTGGTGAAGACGATCAGTTAGTTCTCTTAGGACGATGCTGACCAGCCCATTGCAGTTTGCCTGAGACCTTCCCAGTTTTAAAATGGAGAATTCCATGTCCCAGGAACTCACTCAATTCCACGCAAACTAGGCCAGTTGATCACCCTACTCACACCAGCCTCTTTATTAAACTGTAATCTAGTCCAGTATTTCCCACAATTTGCCATTCATGTTACCACCTTCATTTTTTTCTGCCATTGCCATCTTCCAACTGAAAAATTACTCAAATACATTTATTTCAAAAGAATATTTTGGGGGCTAGCTGTAGTCCAGTGGATAGGGCACTGGTACACCACATGGGAGGCCCCGGGTTCGGTTCCCGGGGACCTCTCCCAGCGGGCAGACTTCCTGAGAAGGCAAAGCCACCGTGGGCAGGGCAAAAAGCCGCCATGGGTGGGGCAAAGCCACCATGGGCAGGGCGAGCCACCTGCAAACGGAGCAAAAGCCACCCAGGAACGGAAGCAGAGCCGCCCACAAGCGGGGCAAGCTGCCTGCGCAGTAAGCTGACTCGGCGCGTCCCCACAGCGGGGGGAGACAAAGCAGACATAGAAGAACACAAAAAATGAACACACAGCAAGAGCAAGCAGAAAGGGGAGGGATATGTAACAACAACAAAAAAAAGAATATTTTACATTATTAACTGTAGCAGTCAGAATAGGAGAGGTTAGCTGAGGCAACAAATAACCCCACATACTAGAAAGCTGGAATTATGCAGTGCATGGCACCACAACAACTGTTAAAAATAGGAGGAAAAATAAAACTCAATAATGAAAACAAAACAATTGTCATTAAATGGTGCTGCCAGCTGAAGGCTCTGTCTGGCCCCAGGGACTTGCTCACTCTTTGTTAGAAGGGGATATTAGTAAGAGTTAAAAACATCCTGGTATTTTCTCCTTTCCATAAGCAGAAGGACTGAAACTATCACTCTATGATTTAATATTATTTAATGTCATAGCTCTTTACTACCTAAAATCATCTCACATACCACCAGTGGAGCACATCACACACCTTGGGAAAGACAGGATCCAAGAGATTGCATTTTAAAGATTCGAGCCCAAAGGCCAGTTCACACGTTCAAATTCTCAGATCTTGGAGAGGCACCCCTCCAAAGCCAAAGCTCTTACTGCTAGTTAATACCAAATCAGAGAGGCCAACAGCCGAGAGAGGATCACCCCCTTCCTTTTTTTCCAGAATCCCCACCTTGCCCCACAGGCTGCCTAGAGAGCATTACAATGGATAAGAGACAGAGAGGCCCACCCCAGAGAGGTCCTTGTTCAGACAAGACCAAGTGGAAAGAATTCCAGCACAGCCAAGAAAAACAGCACAAAGGTCCCATGACCTTTGGCCCCAGCAAGGTTTAGCCAGCTCCCCAAAACAGGCTACAGAAAGGCCACGAAGATTCAGCATGTGGCTGGGTCATCAAGGACCTATGTCACTGCTATTTCCTCCCAAGCCACAAAAGTGCAAAAATCGGTTTGCCACCCAAGATTGGTTACCCAGACAAATGCCAAATTGTCCTGCAGGAGAGCCCAATCCCATTGCCTGTAGCCTTCCCTTATCCAAACCCTCCAATTCCATGAATGCCATTCCATTTCTCCCTTCCAAGACTGTGCCCTCAGTTGGGCTACCACATGCACTCCATGGCTTTAAATACCATATTCGAGCCAATGACCCCAATCTATAATCCAGCCCAGCTGTTGGCTGTGTTCCAGACCTTACCCCATACCCCCACTTGGACATCTCACAAGGACCTCATACTCAACGTGTCCAAAATTGAACATATGATCTGCCCTGCCCCAAAGCCATTCCTCTTCCACCACCCATTGAAGCCCTCCAAACCTGGGAATCCTCTATGATTCCTCCTTCTCCCTTATCACCCAACATCCAATCCTATCAATTATATCACCTAAATGTTTGTAGAATCGATCTACATTCTTCGCCCCCACAACACCCACCCTACTCCATGCCCCTCACCTCTACCCTGAAATTTGACAAAGGATCCTAACTGGTCTCCCATAGCCACCCTCCCTTCTCTCTAATCCTCTCCAATCTAGTTCTCAGCAATAAGCAACTTTTTTTAATGTAAATCTCCTTTCCTCACTTTCCTACCTAAAATCCTTTAAGTGTATTCTATTGCCCTTATAATAAGTCCTCAAATCCTCAATATGGCTATTAAGACTCTGTAAAATCTACTCCTTCCTGCAGGTTCATCTCAACTCATTCTCCCTGCTCTGCTGTTCTCTCCACCTAGACCTACATGGCTTCCTCTGTCTTCTCAAACCTCCATGCTCCCCACAGATTCACTCTTGCACAAGCTTAGAACAGGCCAGCTCCTCTCTTTGCTTAGCTATTTCCTGCTTATTCTTCAGAGCTCAATGTAGACAACACTCCCTGAGAAGACTTCCCTAATCTCCCAGGCCAAGTTAGGGACCCCTTCCCCCATATTCATCTAGCACCCTGGCCCCCTCCTTCACAACATTCAGTATACTAGGAATTCCTGTCCAGTAGCCATCCCTATTAGGCTGCAAACTCCATGGGGACAGGTTCCCACCAATACCCTCAGCACCTAGCCCAGGGCCCAGGCAATAGAAAGTGCTCCATAAATTCTGTAGACTGAGTGATTCCTGTGAGGATTCTTCCCAAGCAGCCTGGAGCTCCCACCCACACAGAGTCATCCATGCCCTCTTCTCTGTCCGTCTTTTGAAGAAAACTCAATTGCATCCATTCTGGTCTTTGAGTACATGGTATCTGGTGACACCACTGGGAACACTGACAAAAATGTGACTGTAGTGGGTTCACCCAGTTCTCAGGAAGGAATAAGTCTCGGGTCATACTGGAGCATGCACAGGAAGAGCAGGAGCTGGAGCAGACGGCGCGCGGTGTCCCGAGCCTTGGGTCTTGGGTTTCTCTTCCTAGAGTATTTATATCCATCCGGAGAAGCCGGCTGGCTTCATGACTTGTGAGCCTATGTCCACCCAGGGCAGCCATACACTGAATGTATTGAATGCCAGGCCTTATATGGACATCACTTGCTGATTTGTATGTTGTTAATAAGTGACATGAAGTGGATGGCTAAGGCGGAATGCTGAATGTTTGTCTTCCCTTGTCATCTCAAAGGCACAAGATTGTTGGTTTGGTGCATGTGTTTGTTTTTAATGGAATGATTATTTTTAAAATGAAAAAGAGGGAGTTATGAGGCCCACAGACATTTAACTGTTTAGGGACAAACATACAGTTCAGAAGTGGAGCAAAGAGTCCAGATTCTGTGTCTGGTCTCTCAACATAAGATTCACTAACATTTGGTGTTCATGCCAAGCATGAGTCAAAGCAAGGCTCATTTAATCCTCACAACAGCCCTGTTGAATGGATGCTATCATTATCCCCATTTTACAAATGAGGAAACTGAGGTCCAGGGAGATTATGTGGCTGGCCCAAGGTCACCTATTTAGTAAGCGACAGGGCTGAAATTTGAACCCAGGCGCAGGGATTCAAGAATCCAGAAAAATGGTTGGGCCCCATGATGACGTATTCAGTCCAAATCAAAATCAAACCCAAAGGACTCATGACACTTACCCTCCTTTGGTAAGGGCTGCAGAGAAGCTGCAAACACAGCTCTGCCCTCAAAGTGCTTACGCTTTAGCAGGGAGATCAAAGGAGAGTATAAGTGATTTACAATAATGCAAGTTAGCAGGTGTGAAATGCCAGGCAAGGGGCACAGGGGCTGTACAAGGAGGGAGAGACCCTACCACATGGGACCACCGTGTCTGCCTCCCACTTTGCCATTGCCCAGCTCTGTGACTGTGGGCAAGTGAGTTACTCCATCCGAATCTGTAAAGTGGGAATGAAAATGAAGCTGCTGCTAGCTCCTATGTCACAGGGATGATGTAGGGATTAAAATCAAGGCATGCAAAGCATTCAGGACAGAGAATGAGATAATAAATATCAGCCATTATTATTTCTAACAGAGGGGTTGAGGGTATCATTTATCATTTATCCATTTACAAACATACATGAAGCACCTACTAAAAATGTACCATGTACTGTGCCAGGTCCTAGAAATACAAAGAAGAATGAGAGAGCAGCCGGGCCTTCAAAGAGCTCATTAATCAGAGAAAGACTTAAATATAGTCTAAGTGGGGCAGAGGGGGCAAGGCAGGCGGGAGTCGTGGGTCCTTGTAGAAGGAATCAAAGGAGGGAAACGAAGGCGGGTGACAAGGATGAGGGAAATGGGGGTTGGGTGTTGCCAGCATGTGCAGCGCGCCAGCCAGGAGCCAGCTTGAAGGCATCGGATCTGCTGAGTGGTGGGTTTGGGGACAGTTGGAGATGGGTGGGTTGCGTGCAGGTAGCTGGGCCATAGTGAAGTCTGCCTCCCAGTCAGGAAGTCTTCTTTATCTAGAGACTCAGCTTTCAAAATGAACTTTGAGACAAAGGAAGAAATAGACATTTAAGCAGGAATCTAAGTGGGCTCCTTTTTCTTTTTTTCCTTTTAGTTATTTGCCTGTTAGCCAGGCAGGAGATAAAACTGAATTTATGCCTCACCAAAGAGCACCAGAAAAGGAAGGGAGAGAAGAGAAAGATTGCGCAGGGTCTTTTTTCTTCCAACAGTCTCCTCAGTAGAATCCTGCGGATCTGTCTCCGGGGGAGCAGTTCACCCTCCAGAAAATATGACACTTTATTTCCTGCCCTTGTTTGTTAGCACACCCCATTACCATCCATCTCAGTTTCATGTAACTGCCAGCCGGCATTAACGCCCTCCTCCTCTCCCAGGCAGAAAATAGAAAAGGAAGAATTCAGCAGAATTTCCCCCGTGGCACCCTCGGCGGCACCAAGATAACCAGAGTAGAAACCACAATTGGATCCTTATTCCTTCAGCACAGGAATGCGAAGGACGGGACGGTTTAACCACCTTCCGCATTTTCCTGCAAAGAGAGTCGGCTTGTTATTTCGGTTGTCTGGGCTCCCTTCTCTGCAACGGAAAAAAGATACATTAATTAATTAATTTTTTTTTTTAAGGTTAGGCAGGAGATGTTGCAAACTGTCAGGAACTGTCACTGGGCGTGTGCCCCAATCAGGTAAGCGGCCCGCGGGCGCCTGCGGCGGAGACACAGTGACCCCTAGTGGCCGGCCCGACCCGCGCAGCTCCTGCCCCGCCCCCGCTCCCCCTGCGCTCAATAAAATCATTCCTGCCTCACAGCAGCGATGTGTGGGCTGGGTGTGGTGTGGCCGGTGCTCCGTCTCCACCGCCTGCCCCAAAACACACACATACACACACACGCAGAGTTCATTTTCTCTTCCAACCTAGAAAAGCGATTTCTTTTCTCCTTTTCTAACTCCAAAGAGCCCGTATTTCCCACGACCCTTCAGCGCTGCGGGCCCTGGGCTTGGCGCGGGAGGTGGTAAAGGTAAGGCTTGTTCTTCAGGCCTACGGAGTTGGCGGGAAAGGCAGGCAGGGTCCCAGCCTGACACGGCTGAGGACGAGAACTAGGGTTCTCGATAGGCTCCGGGCTGCCAGGCGCTGTGCACACATTATCGCCCTGGAGCCTCAAGAGCCCCAATTTATAGAATTGGAAACTGAGGATTTGACTGTTAAATGACTTGCCTGGTCACAATATTTAATAAATATCTACATAGTATTTATCAGCCAGTCATTCTTCTAGTACTTTACCTGTAACAACCGCATCACAACCCTATGATGTAATGACTACTATTACGTCCATTTCACAGAAGAGGAAACTAAGGTGAAGAACTATTAAGTGGTGGGTCTGGGGTTAAACCCAGAATTCTGGTTTCAGAGTGCCCTTGGCCACTGCACTGGACTGAACCGTGTATGCTAGTAAAGAAAAGCCAGCATTCCACCGCCCTCGTGATGGACCAAATCCCAAGCTCTTCCCCAGGGTACCCTGCCTCACTCTCTGAGGAGAAGCAGCAATGATTCTAATGGCCACGGGGAAGGAGGTGGGATTATAAACTCCTTAGAAACATAGACTGTGTAATTCATTTTCTATCTTCAGAACCTCATGCCTGGCACCTAGGGGACACGATATGTGTCCTACTCTATAGTTGGTCCCATCTGAGCTTCATAGTAGCCCCATGAGGTAAGTATAACCAGCCTCACTTTAAACACGAGAAAACGGGACTTTTTCCAAAGGGGTTA
>PVKH010026197.1:0-13262 GCA_004027955.1 Chaetophractus vellerosus | reverse complement strand
AGCGGTTCGCAGGGGGCAGCTCAGCTTTTCACGGGTGACTTTGCCATGCCCGTGGGGGCTCTGCCCTGCCCGTGGGGGCTTTTTGCCTTGCCCCCGGTTGATCTGCCCCGCCCACGGCGGATCTGCCCCGCCCACGGCGGCTTGCCATTCTCAAGGCCGTCTGCCCGCTCAGAGAGATCCCCGGGAACCGAACCCAGGGCCTCCCATGTGGTACCCCAGCACGCTCTTTATCCACTGAGCTATCTAGCTGGGCCCACCAGATGTGGTTTTAATATGGACATGGAGACCCAAGGGATTAAATTAACATTTCAAGTGGACAGATGGAGACCAGGAGCCAAGTGCAAATGAATGCTAGATGTGGGTATTTGAGGACAACTCTTTTTAATTTTGTTCCCATTACAAACTATTAAAACTCTGATGTGAACTCACAAGAAAGCCAAGCAGGCATACCTTGTCTATGCTTCTATCTCATGGTTGTTTGGCTAAGATCATAAGGATCTACCTTTAGCCCTTGTGATGGACATATTACCACATGTTCACCATACCATTTCTACTTCCTGCACACATAGAAAGACAACATTTCACAGCTTCCTTTTAACTTGTTTTGGGGCCATGGGACTAATTTTTTCCAATGAAAGGTGAGTGGAAGTATCATTTGTCAGCCATAATCAACTTGGATAGTATGTGTTCTAGAAGTCAAAGCTACAAGGTAGTAGAGACTGCATGACTTGCACTGGATGGTGCAGTGAGCCAGAAACAAAATATTGTTATTTTCCTGAGATTCTAATATATTTTTTGTTGTCATGTAGCCTAGCTGAAGCTCAAATTCTTTTCTCATTCTCTATGCTGTTTGTACAGATTCAATTACAGTGGTGATTTCCAAATTCATGTCTCCACTCAGAATTTTCTTGAAACTTCAAATTTGTATTTTCAAATTCTGTTTCGACAATTCCATCTGTGCTCTCAAGACTTCTCAAACTAAAACTCATTGTCTTTCCCTCCGAAATTGTTCTATTTCTTCTCTCAGTTAATGACATTTAATTCACTTAATTTTCAAAATTATTAGCATGAGAGTCATTCATGAAGCCTCTTTATTCCCAAAAGAAATGATTCATTTCTTTTCTGTTCTCACTGCCATTGCCTTAATTTATAATGTTGTCATTTCTCACCTGGACTATTAGAAAGATTTCCTAACTGGCATTCTCCAATAATAATACATGACTGGGCATATAAAAAGTTAAAATTATTCACTAAGAATGAATAGACAGAAGACACAGCATCAATCTCCACGGAGACTTCCACTTATGGAGATACAGCATCAATGTAAAAAACCAAGCTAGTATGAAGCCACATTGAATGCATTGGAGCTTCTCCTCTGGGAGTTATTTTGCAATATCTCTCAAAATAAATTATAGGTGATTATCTAAAAAGAGGAGTGGGATGAATACTTCAATTACAGCAATGATGGACTATTAGTATGAAAATTTACCCTCCTGCCTTAAACAACTCAAAAATAACCCAAAATATATGAAACAATAGTTTTTAGACATCTGATAACAAGCAGTCAAGACAGTGATCCCTAAAAATAGGGAAATAAATGAATAAATTGTCCTAATTTACTGCCTGGAAAAAGTTTCCTGGTCACAGAGTAGGCAGGAGGGACCTGAACAGAACCTGGAGTCTTGCCAAGTTGAGGGACAGACTTTGGAGTTTGGAGTGGCCAAAACTCTTGTAGGGAAAAAATACACACGAGAAGATGCTGCCCAGAGATAGAGAGGGTTCTGGAGATCTTCAGAAGAGTCCTTTCAACTTTTGGCTAAGTAGTGATCTGTGCAAGCATAGGAGCAAACTAGCAATGTTGGGGATAAAAGAAAAAATTAAAAAGAAAGTAGATGGAACAGTCTCTCCAGTTCACATAGAGCTGGGAATTGTCTGTGTACCAACCAGTGAGAGTGGAAAGACCTCCTAATTCATTGGGATATCAAGTAGAGCCTTCAAGTAGAGGCCTCAGTAGTGAGTCCAAATTACCCCTGGTTCAAAGGCTACTCTGGAACTACTCCAACAAAGCTTAAAAACAAGAGACAAAAGGATCAAACTGATTCCCCCCCCCCCCAAAAAAAAACCCACATCCCAAACAACGACCAACAATATGTAAAGGAATATAACAAAAATCCAGCACCCAACAAGGTAAAACATCAAGCATCCAATTAAAAATTGCTAGTCATAGAAAGAAGTAGGAAAATATAACCCATAACCAGAAGAACAGATCCCAATATGAAAGAAATCAAGAATTAGCAGACAAAGATGTTAAAACGTCTATTATACATATACTCATAAATCAAGTAAGATAGAAAAAAATATGATCTTGACAAAGTGAGAAGTGGAAAATATAAAGAAAGACCTAATTTGAGTTTCTAGAGATGAAAAGTATTTTATTGGGAATGAAAAATACACTGAATGGAATTAATAGCAGATTAGAAACTGCAGAAGAAAAGATTAGCTAGCTTGAAGACACAGCAATAGAACCCATCCAAAATGAAACATAAAGAAAAAAAGTTTGAAAAAATTGAACAGCAAATCATAGAGCAATGGGGCAATATTAAGTTACCTAACATATGAGTAATTGGAATCTCAAAAAGGTTGGGGGTAGAAAAAAACATTTGAAAATAAAATCAGGCAGAAATTTTCCAAATTTAATACAAACTATAAGGTACAGATCTAATAAGCTCAAGTCCAAGCAGAAGATACCTGCAGAAAACCTCACCAAGATACATCACATTGCTGAAACTAGTGATAAAGGGAAAATCTTTAAAACAATCAGAGAAAAAAAGATAAATTTCATAAAAAGGAACAAAGGTAATAGTTATAGCAGTCTTGTCATCAGAAACCATACAAGCATGAAGACAATGGAGTGATATCTTCAAAGTACTGAAGGAAAAGAAAATATAGAATATATGCCCAGAAAAATGAAGGCAAACTAAAATAATTTTTTCCAGACAAATAATAGCTGAGAACATTCATAAAGGAATGGAAAACACCAGAAATGGGAAATAGGTGGTTAAGTATAAAAGACATTTTCTACCTTATTTTGAAAACTCTTTTAAAGACAATTGACTTCAAAGAAAAAAATAACAAAATATTGTGTGGCTTGTAACATATGTGGTAATAAAATGTATAACAATAGCACAAAGCTTGGGAGGGGATAAATGGAAGTATACTATTGTAAGGTTGTTACATTTTGTGAAGTGGTATAATATTATTTAAAGGCAGACTGAATAATTTTAAAATGTATGTTGTAAACCCTAGAGCCATCATTAAAAAATAAACAAACAAACATGAAGTATATAGATAATTAGTAAGCCATCAATGGGAGGTAAATAGAATAATAAAAAATACTCACTTAAGCCAAAAGAAGGCAGGAAAAGAGAATAAAAAACAAAGACAAATATAAAGCAAATAGAAAAATGGTATGATTAATTTAAAAATGATTATAATCACTTTAAGTGTAAATGGTCCAAATAATCTAACTAAAAGGCAGGCATTGTAAGGTTGGAGAAAAAACAAGATTTACTATAAATCTACAGTTATCAAAACTATTGGTGCAGAGATAAACATACAGATCAATGAAATATGATTGAGAGTTCAGAAATAGATCCATGCACATTTGGTAAATTGTTTTTCTACAAAGGTAGCAAGGCAATTAAATGAGGAAAGGATAATTTTTTTCAATAATAACGGATATCTACAAGAAAAAAAATGAATCTTTACCTTTGCCTCAGGCAATATACAAAAATTAACTTGAAATGGATGATAGACCTAAATGTGAGAGCTAAAATTATAAAACTTCTAGAAGAAAACAGAAAATCCTTTTGACCTTAGGTTAGGCAAAGATTTCTTGAAAAGTACTGACAAGGCACGAGCAATTGACAACAAAATAAATAAACTGGACATCAACAAATTTAAAACTTTTGCTTTCAAAAGACACTGCTAAGAAAATGAAAATGATGGAAGAACTTGGGGAAAGTAATTGAAAAACAAATATCTTATAAAGGCTTTATACTCAAAATACATAAAAATTCTAAGTATTCAATAGTAAAAAGACAAACAGTATTACAAATGGGCAAAAGATGTAATAGACATGTCACCAAAGAAGATATTCAAATGGTAA
This sequence comes from Chaetophractus vellerosus, assembly GCA_004027955.1. Lineage (NCBI taxonomy): Eukaryota > Metazoa > Chordata > Mammalia > Cingulata > Chlamyphoridae > Chaetophractus > Chaetophractus vellerosus. Next base: position 9,094 of record PVKH010026197.1, on the reverse strand, counting down.
ATAACATGAAATGATACGCAATATCTTTAGTCATTAGGAAAATGCAAATTCAAACCAAATGAGATACTACTACAGACTCACTAGAATGACTGAAATTAAAAGGTCTGAAAATATAAAGGGTTGACAAGGTAGTGAAGCAACTGGAACTCTCAAATATTGTTGGTGGGAATGCAAAGTAGCCACTCTGGAAAAGAGTTGGGCAGTTTTTAAATAAAGTTAAACGTAAACATACACTTATCATATGACCCACAAATTCCTCTCCTAGGTATTCACCTAAGAAAATGAAAACTTATGTCCACTAAAAACTTGCACTCAAATATATAAAGCAGTACATACTCAGCCTATTTGTATACTTTAGAAAGGTTTTTATTGTACTATATGTAATAGTTCCAAGGGTTTGCTTTATGAAAATCCTTTCAAGTTCTATGAAACATCTAGGAATCATTCTATCTTTTAACAAAAATTTATTGAGGATTTACTATATGCCAGGGTGCTATTCTAGGTACCAGAATTATATCAATTAATTAGACAAAGCTCTTCCTTCATAGAGCTTACATTTTTAAAATTACATATCCCCCCCCTTTCTGCTTGTTCTTGCTGTGTTCATTTTTTGCATTTTTCCGTGTCTGCTTGTCCCCCCCACCCCCATGCGGCAACCCGCCGAGTCAGCTCACCTCGCGGGGGCTTGCCCTGCCCATGGCAGCTTTGCCCTGCCCGCGGTGGCTTGCCTTCTCAAGGCAGTCTGCCTGCTCAAGGAGGCCCCGGGAACTGAACCCGGGGCCTCCTATGTGGTAAACCGGCACCCTACCAATTGGGCTACAGCTGGCCCCCAAGCTTACATTTTAATAATAGGGATTTCATGTAACAAAATAAATAATATGTCAGATAATGATAAGTCCTATGAAGTAAGATAGAAAAAGTAAGGGGCTAGAGTATGAGGTGATGATGGACTGAATATGGGCCTGTATTTTAGGGAAGGACTCTTGGAGGAGATGGCATTCAAGCTGAGACCTGAGGGTTATGGTAAAAAAATTCACAAAAGAGCATTCCAGGCAAAGGAAGCAAAGATCCTGAGGCAGAAGCAAGTTTGGTGATTTCAGGAGAAAGAACAGGAAGATCCATGTGGCTAGAAAGAGTGAAGTTGATGGAGAATAGAGGAGATGAACTAGTAGAGATAAGCTGAGGGTAGTATTGGTGGCAGTGGTGGTAAAAAGTGGCATCCAAAACTCAGGATATATATTTCAAGGTGGGACTGTCATGACTTATTGATTGAATGGATGTATGGTATGAGACAAAGGAAGGAATCAAAGATGATTCCTAAATTTTTGGGTGGAACAGCTAGCTGGATGATGATGCTAGATATACTTAGGTGGGGAAAGTTTAGAAAGGAATGAATTTGGGTGGGAAATTAATAGTTCTGTTTCAGACATGTTAAATTTAAGATGTATAAAGATATACAATTAGAGAGGTCAAGTAACATTTGGGTAAAAGGATCTGGAGCTCAGAAGAAAGTGTGAGGCTAGATACAGAAATTTGGTATGTTTCAGCATTATATCTGAACTGAATTTTAGTAGATAGCATATAGTTGAGTGAATTTTTCAAGTCCATTCTTAAAATTTCTGTTTTTCAATTAGTGTGTTTAGTCTGGTATGATTTTTTTTTTTTTTTTGGATTTACCCTGTTTGGGGTTCAATGAACTTCTTGAATCTGTAGGTTTATGTCTTTCACCAAAGTTGGGAAATTTTCAGCCATTATTTTTCAAATATTTTGTCATCACTATATTCTTTCCATTCTCTTACTGAAACTCTGATGACACAAATTAGACCTTTTGTTATGGTCTCACGGGTACCTAAGGCTCTGTTCATTTTTGTTCAATCTTTTTCTATTCAGACTGGATGATTTATACTTAACTATCTTCAAGTTCAATGACTTCTATCACTTCCAATCTTCTATTGAGTCATCCAATGAGTTTTTTGTTATTGTATTTTCCAGTTTTAAATTTTCCACTAAGGTCTTTAAATTCATTTTTCCATTTGTTTCAAAAGTGTTTGCAGTTACTTGTCTGAACATTTGTTTATGAGTTGCTTTAAAGTCTTTGTCAGATATTTCTAACATCTGTGTCATCTTGATATTTTTGTCTACTGTCTTTTCTCAGCTGATATTTTCATGGCTTTTGCTATGCTGAAAAACTTTGGATTGTATCATAGACATTTTGGATATTATATAATGGGATTCTTAGTCTTGTTTAAATCCTATGAATGATATTGATAATTCTGTTTTAGCAGGCAATTGGCCCAGCTAAGTTCAGGTCACAAGATCCAACCAATCTTCTGGGGGCTGTGGTTTCAATGACAATTAAGTTTCCAGCACATTTTTAGTGCTATTCAGATCTATCTTTAAAAAATTTTATTGAAGTATATCATCCATACATGAATATACATAAACAAAAGGTGTACAATAAAAGTTGTGAACCTGCAAAACAAACATGCATCATCACACAGGGATCCCATACATCTTTTGTAATTTCCTCCTTGACCCACCGATTGTCTAAGAGTGTGTTGTTTAACTTCCTTATATTTGTGCCTATTCTGGTTCTTAGGCTCTTATTAATTTCCAGCTTCATTCCATTGTGGTCAGAGAAATTACTTTGTATAATTTCAATCTTTCTAAATTCGTTGAGTCTTGCTTTGTGACCTAGCATGTGGACTATCCTGGAGAATGAACCACGTGATCTTGAGAAGAATGTATATCCTGCTGTATTTGGGTGTAATGTTTTGTATATGTCTATTAGGTCTAGTTCCTCTCATGTATTATTCAAGGTATGTTTCCTTTTTTTTTCTTTCCATATGGCTTCCTTGTGTGTCTATCATTGTCTGCTTGCTGTTTCTGCTTGTTGTCTGTTCATTGTGTCCGTTCATTGTCTCTGCTTGTTGTCTACTTGTCTTCTTTAAGGAGGCACTACAAACTGAATCCAGGACCACCCAGGTGGGAAGTGGGTGCCCAATCACTTGAGCCACATCTGTTCCCTGCTTGCTGCGTCTGCTCATTGTGTCTGTTTGTCAGCTCATTGCATCAGCTCATTGCATCAGCTCATTGTGTCTGCTTGTCTTCTTCAGGAAGCACCAGGAACTGAAACTGGGACCTCTCATGTGGGAGGCGGGTACCCAACTGCTTGAGCCACACCCGCTCCCATTTATTAATCCTCTGTCAAGATGTTCTGTCTAATGATGGTAATGGTGTATAAAAGTCCCCCACTATGATTGTAGAGGCATCCATTTTGCCATTCTTTGCTTCATGTATTTTTGGGCACCCTGGGGAGATGTATAAATATTTATGACTGTTCTTTCTTCTTTTGATAGATTACCCCTTTTATTTATAGTGTCCATTTTTGTCTCTTAACAATAGTTTTGTATTAGAGTCTAAGTCTGATATTAGTATAGCTACTTCAGCACTTTTTTGGTTATTGTTTGTGTGTAAAAGAATTTCACCTTTCACTTGCAACTTCCTTGCATCCCTGGGTCTAAGATGAATTTCTTGTAGACAGAATATAGATGGGTTGTACATCTGTATCCATTCTGCCAATCTGTGTCTTTGATTGGAGAGTTTAACCCATTAACATTCAATGTTATGACTGTCAAGGCAGTACTTAATCTTTTTTTTTTAGTTTTATATGTTATATTTTTTTATTTCTCTTTTTATCCTTTTAGTTTCCCTTACTAATAATTTTCTTTTCTACACTCTCCTCCAACCCTCTCTCTCCTTTTTTTTCCTTTTAACCTGCAGAACTCCCTTTAGTATTTCTTGAAGTAGTGGACTCTTGTTGACAAACTCTCTCAATTTCTGTTTATCTGTGAATATTTGAAACTGTCTCTTGTTTTTGAATGCCAGCTTTGGCTGGCAGTTTTTTCTTTTAACACCTTAACTATTTCATACCACTGCCTTCCTGCCTCCATGATTTCAGATGAGAAATCAGCACTTAATCTTATTGAGTTTTCCTTACATGTGATGGGTCTCTTTTCTCTTGCTGCTTTCAGAATTCTCTTTGTCTTGAGCATTTGACAATCTGATAAGTTTGTGTCACAGGGTAGGCCGTTAGGATTTAACTGCTTGGAGTGCATTGTGCTTCCTGGACATGTACATTCATGTCCCTTATAAGAGTTGAGAAATTTTCTGCCATGAACTCTTCCAACACTCCTTCTGCCCCCTTTCACTTCTCTTCTCCCACTGGGTAACCTATAATGTGTGTGTTTGTGCATTTCATGTTGTCATTCAATTCCCTGAGTCCCTGCTGATTTTTTTTCTATTTTTTATCTATCTGTTCTACTATCTCTGTGATTTCAGATGTTCTGTCTTCAACGTCACTAATTCTTTCCTCTGCCTGTTCAAATCTGATGTTATGTGCTTCCAGCATATTTTTAATTTCTTGCATTGTGCCTTTTATTTTCATTGTATCTGTTATCTTTTTATGTATGTTTATGATTTTTTCTATATATTTCCCCAGTGTCTTATCTCTTCCTTCACTTCATCAAGTTGATTCATGATGTTTATTTGGAAATCCTTGATTAGTTATTCCACATTCTGTGTCTCCTCCTGCTTTTTAGTTTGTTCATTCAAATGGGCCATATCTTTCTGTTTTTTAGTACGTCTTGTAATTTTTTGCTGGTGTCTATCCCTCTGTTTATCCTGATGGTCTTATTCAGTTGGTTAGCTTCTATTTCTACTCTTGAAAATTATTTAATTTTGTTTTGTGTTAGGAGTCCTCTTTGACACTTGGTTCTACTTGTTCTATATCATTGTAGTTGTCTGCATTCTCCTGAAAAAAGTATTAAGTCCATAAAAAAGAAAGAAAGAAGAGGAGAAAAAAAATAATAAAAAATGATGGAAACAGAACATAAAAGATCCAGGAAAAAAACAATAAGAGTGAAAAATCATAAGATAAAAAGAATAAGATTGGATGAAAAAAAAGAATAAGAATAAAAAAGGTAGAAGTTAAAAAAAATGAAACAGGAAAAATAAAATAAAAGACCAGGAAGACGAGATGGGAAGAAAGAAAATGAAGGCCAAACAAGAGAAGGTGAAATGAAAGAAAAGAAAAGGAATAGGGCAAGATGAAAGAAATCAAAGAAATAAAGAAAATAAGGAGGAAAATGAAAAAAAAAAAAAAAAGGAAAAAAGAAACAAAACCGAACAAAAAACAGGCCCCTCTCTGAGGCCACTAGCAACTGTCTCAGGCTGCCATTGCTCACCAATTAATCACCCCATGGCCTGCCCTCTGCAGGTAAGTTACCCAGATGTAGATTTTTAAAAAAATAAAGACTAAAAAGTAGGGGAGAGGATGTGGCTCAAGCAGTTGAGCTCCTGCTTCCCACATGGGAGGCCCTGGGTTCGTTTCCTGGTACCTCTTAAAAGCAAAGATAACAAGCAAACAAATGAAAAAACCAACTCAGGGGAGCCAATGTGGCTCAGTGATTGAGTGCTGGCTTCCCACTTATGAGGTCCCAGGTTTAATCCCTCGCCTTAGTACCTAAAAAAAAAAAAGAAGAAGAAGAAGAAGAAGAAGAAGAAGAAGAGGAAGAAGAAGAAAAAATTTAAAATAAAGTAAAAAACCTTAAAAAAAAAAAAAAAAGCTCAGTCTTAGTTCCCCATCACGAGGCTGCTTGTCCCACAGCTCCTCCTCCCCCAGGAACCAGCAGGGAACCTGACAACCTACTGGATCACTCTCTGGCTCCCTTCTATTCTGGGCTGGTTGGGTGCCTGACAGCTCACTGGCTGCTTCTCACAGCTCCCCTTTCAGGCTGGCTGGGTGTCTGACAGCTTGCTGTCTGCCTTTCCTGGCTCCCCTCTCACCCAGGTTGTTGGGTGCCTGTCAGACCACCTCCTCACTGACTTAGTCCTCTCTCTCCCAGAGCAGGTGGGTGTGACAGTCCCTCTGATCAGCTACCCTCTCCCCTCTCCCTGGGGCCACTTCAGTGCCGGCTGGCATTTCTCCTTTTCCCAGGAACTGGCTGAAATCTGCTCTGCCTTATCTCCCCTCACTCCCTACACCTCTCTCCCCCTGAGCTGGCTGGGTGCCAGACCCCACACCTGTTTTTGTCACAGCTCCCACACCTCAAGAGCCTGCTGGGTACTGGGATGCACCCCTGGTCTCCTGGTGGTTTTCCTCACTCTCAGAGCCGGCTGAGTGCTGATCTTCCAGCCAACTCACTTCTCCGGCTTATAAGATAGAGAGGTCCTTGGTGTTCTTAGCAGCAATTTCAGACAAAAGATGGGATGAGACTTTAATTGGGATTTTGGAAGTGGAGACATTGATATAGTCTTTTAATGAGTTTTGATATAAAAAAGGCATGAAGAAATAAGTGGCAACTGGAGTGAAACATGGAATCTAGGGAGGGCTGCAGACATGAATGATGCATGACTTTCTCATATCATAGGTCATGTGAATGTTGATAAGAATTATCCATGATACATTTTTCTTATAAGGCCAGAGGCACTTGATATTTCTTCCATTTTGACCTTGTCATCATCTGTACATAATAAACATTAAGATTTAGCTGCAGTTTAAAAAATTGGATAAGTATTTTTATTGTTTCCCACCATTTGTCTGAGTGAATATCAAGCAACAAGAAGGCAACAAAGATAGAAGTGCCAGAATTTCTCTGAAATCCAACCATTGCTTTGCTTTGTTAGATTAACTAAGAAAAAAACATTAGAGAAGAAATAGAAAATATTAGGAAATGCAGACAATGAATGGGAATATAGTTTCTTTTACTTGTTGATGAGAATAATATAAAAAAGAAAATTTTATATTTTATTTTGACAGGATGAAATGACATGATGCTAATGTGAGATATTGGAAACTATTTCAAATAGATAACATTTCTAAACAAAATAAATAATAATGGGTTGGCTATAATTGCTTGTTTATTTTCATCTCCCAATAAACCTTATTGTAAACTCTGTTTTATCCACTAGACTTCCTGAAGAAGGCTAAGGGAACACTTTCCTATTTTTCTTGTTATTCCACATTTAATGGCTAATTATTAAGTGCCAAAGAGGTCATAAGATTTCCCAAATGTGATGAATACAAACTTTAAAATATAGGATTTATCTATAAAAGAAAAGTTAGGGATGCATGAAGTATTAGGCCCAGTGGTTCCATCAAATAAGTAGACCCACCAGCCAACAAGTCTGGGTACATGGCGCTATAGGTGCATGCACATGCAATTTTATTTTTATGAAATTTTATTTGCCATAATGTAGATTAAAGTTAATGTAATAAATGAGTCACATTGAATTTCTCTATGTTAGTTGTCAGGACTGCAAGTTGAAGCCGAATTTTTCAGAGCTTTCAATACTTATGCCTTTGTTTTTATAGTTCCAGCATATAAACTGGAGATATTTTACTTCCTAGTTATTGATCCTCTACCTCAGGAATGCTGCCACCAGAGGGTGGTAGTGTGCTGCCAGCGCTTGGTTGTAAAAGTAATCTCAGTATCCCTAAATTTCAAAATGGTGACACAAAGTTCTCCCACAATATATGACTTATGATCTTTCATTTAAATAATATAAAATTATACTTTATTTAAATGAAAATAAAATGTCCACTTCTTTAGGACATTTAAAACTAATTACATTTCTATTAAACATTTATCTTTTTATTAACATTAAGAAACACTGATATTTTTCTTTCCTTTAAAAGATGATTTTTCTATTTATAAAGAAAAATGTCATTCATAATCCTGCTCCTACCACAATAAGGATCATCATTTTTACTTTCCTTGTGTTTTTAGTAAAGTTATATTAAATGAGCATATATGGTTGAATCCATTTTTATTTAACAATTAAAATATTTTTTTCCCAAGTTGCTAAATAGACTTCATAACTAATAATTTAGTATCTAGTGCCAAAAATTTCTATTGGGTTAATGTACCATAATAAAATATTCCTAAATAATATCTACTATATACTGGTATATTATATATATATATATATACACATATAAACCCATTATATACCAAGTAATTTACATGCACCATTTCTTAACTTTACAACCTTGCTAAGTAGGAATCTTCATTGTACAAATGAAGAAACTGAGAAGTTAAATAGCTTTTCAAAAGTGACACTGTCAAGGGTCAGCATACAAAACCAGCTCTGACTCCAGAATGCTTTTCAATATCAGGCATCCTCTGGGATACATTATAATTTAAGTATTCCACTATTTTTTTGGAATTTAGATTGCTTCCAATTTTTCACTTTTATAAATAATCATGTAACAAACATCTTTAGGCACTGTGTCTTTCCCCCTCATTTTGGATTATCATTTTTGGATGGCATTTTGGGGTCTAAAATATTTTTGTGTCTCTTGATATATATCAACTCCTAAACTTTTTACGGACATTAAAATTTAAAGCTGTCTGACACTTTTCAGTTTTCTTGACTAAGGGATACTTTAGCATCAAAGATGATCTGGATTCGTTTATTTTCTACATCAACATAGTCCTAACTATCAGCAAAGATTTTTGATTTTAAGCACTGTGGGTGAAGAGACAATGAGGGAACCCTGATAAGCTGCCATGTACAAGAGGTATTGTTCACCATAGGAGCAGAAGCAGCATGAATGGGTGGGAATTGTTAAGAAGGTAGATTTCTGGACCGATACAAGCAATAACCATGTAAGAGACAGACTTGTCCAAAGCTGGAGTGGGCTGCCTGGGGAAGTTGTGAGCTGCCTGTCACTGGGAGTGTTTAAACAGAGAATGAGTGGTCACTGTGATAAGACTCAGGCATGATGGTGGGTGGTTGGCCTGGATGGCAGGTTACCAAATGTTGGCCAGAGGATGTGGGATTGTCCTTTCACTGGTCTGTGATAGAATGCAATGAAGACAATGAAGTGAGTTTTTTATGAAGTTATATTTATTCAATTTCATGGCCTGTTGGATAGTCTGAGGTTCTGTCTTTCTTGCATTAACTGGGGTTACAATGTTGTTTTTAAGTGAAATGAAGGTGATGGTAAATGGAAATTTTTGTTGTGCTTGGAGAGTTTTATTGTTTAATTAAGAGTTGACAACCCAATGTCAGTCCTTCTCCTTCTCTA
>PVKH010026196.1:0-13263 GCA_004027955.1 Chaetophractus vellerosus | reverse complement strand
TAAATACCCTTTATAAAAGCCAACAGATTCCTGGTACTTTGCATCAGCACCCCTTTGGCTGACTAATACACCAACTGCACTCGTTTTGGCATTGCAGCTAAATATCAGTTGGATCCTACTGCTTCCATTTCTGCAAACGTCAGCAACTCTCGTTTAATTGGAATGGGCTACACTCAGACTCTGAGGTCTTGTGTGAAGCTTGTGCTGTCTGCTCTCGTAGACGGGAAAGAGCATTAATGCTGGAGGCCACAAACTTGGGCCTGCCCTGGAGTTGGAGGCTTAATCCAGCTGAAGAAACCTCTGAGAATGGATAGCAAAAGATTTGGCCTTCATATATTTCCACTGTGACCAGCAGGGCTTTTTTTCCCCCCAAGAAGGTGATCAAAACAAAGGATGATCTAAACAAGAGCTGTATTTTAAATATTTAGGCAGTTACTTATTAGCTGGTTTCTAGTTAAAATGGTTATCTAGTTACCAATGCTACAGTAGTACAGTCACCTGTACATTATTTATATATTTAACTGTTAAAAGTGCTACCCACCAATAATGAAATAGACCTTTATGAAAATTGGAAAAAAATTTAAAAAAGAGACTTGAGAGACAACAAATTGCAATGCCTGGACTTTATTTGGATCCTGGTTCAAAACAAACAAATCTTAAAAGTAAAGATGGCAATTCTCCCTATATTGATCTATGCATATATTACAATTTCAATAAAAATAGTAATTTTTGAAAAATTAGACAAGCTAATTCTAAATGTAAAAAATACAGAAAAATTAAGAAGCAAGAATAGCAAGGAAAATTCTGGGGAAAAAGAACTGTTATAAAATATTAAAACAATTAAAATGTGATAGAATAGGGTAGTATGAAATATAATTTAGTATATGATAAAATTTGGCATTACAAATCAATGAGTTAAGAGCGATAATTCAGTAAGTGATAACTGGTGTTAGGACAATAAGATATCCATATATTTTAAAAATGAAGATGCATGCTTGTACTTCAAATCAAAATAAATTCCAGATGGATCAAGCTTTAAAAGTAAAAAAATTGAAACTTTCATGAAGCATATGACATGATGAACCTGGAGGACATTATGTTGAGTGAAGCAAGCCAGACACAAAAGGACAAATACTGTATGCGCTATTATGAACTAAATATATTGTGTGAACTCATGGAGTTAATAACTAGAATATAGGTGACCAGAAAATAGAAGGAGCATAGAGAATGGAAAGCTGAGGGTTAATCTGTGCAGAATTGGTAAAAAGGTTGTTTGTAAGCCTTTGGAAATGGACAAAAATGGTAAAAGCAAATCATAGTGTTTATAACTAGCAGTGCTGTTACATGGGTATAACACGGGTTGAAAGGGAAAGTCTAGGGTCATGTATATTTTTAGAAGGGAGTCTAAAAAATGCAACATGGGACTGTACATCAGAGTGAAATCTCACATGAAATATGAATATGATTAATATTGCATATATAAGACTGTTTTTCTTTGAAAGTGAATAAATATATGTTAATGTTAAAAGATGTTAATATCAGGTAAAAATACAACCAAGGCAAACTATGGACAGTAGTACATAGTAATATATAAATAATCTTCCAGTAAGGGTTTAAAAAAAGGAAATATACTAAGGGAAATATACAAGATACTACATATTGCTTGACTCCATCTATACAAATATAAATAAACTATAGAGACAGAAACAGAATACCAGCTATGTATGGCAGGAGAAGCCTAGAGAGATTGAGAGGTGATGAAATTTTGTTTGTTTTTTGTTTTTTATTATTATCATTGAATAATGAAAATGCTCTAATAATGATTTAATTGATGAATGCACAACTATATGATTATATCAGGTACCACTGATTGTACACTTTGGATGAAGTGTATGCTTTGTTAATATGTATCAATAAAATTGATTTGTTTTTAAAAAAAATGAAATTTTAAAATTCCAGGGAGAAACCATAGGCTTTTAAAATATATATATATATTTTATATATTTATATGTTAACATACATATATACATTCACATATATATTTTACATGTTGTATCTTCATACATATGCCTTTTACATATGTGTATAGGTAAATATTCATGTATAAAATGCATACATATTTGTAAATACGTGTGTGTGTGTGTGTGTGTATATATATGAAATGTTTAATTGGAGAAGGCCTAAGTATGACAAATACCCAGGAGCCATGAAAGAAATTATTAATAAATATGACTATGGTAAAATTTTAAAATATGCATAGCAAAAATTATGAGTAAAGACAAAAGACAAACTGAAAAAAAATTACAGACAAAAAGGATAATTTTCCTATTCTATAAAGGACCTCTATGAACCAATAAGACTGATTGTGTTAGTTTGAGGCTTTTTATGGACTCCAGAAAAATCATGCCCTTAGAGCAAATCCATTCCTGTAGATGTGAACCTATAGTTGGTGAAAACTTTCGATTAGGTTACTTCAGTTAAGAGCTTTTTGATTAGGTTACTTCAGTAAGGTGTGACCTAGGATGGGTCTTAATCCTCTTACTGGAATCCTTTATAAATGGGAGGTATTCAGACAAAGAGAGAAAAAGCCACTGAAGCAGGAAGCAGAAGTAATGAGCCCTGGAAGAGAAGTGAGAGACCAGCAGATGTTGCCCTTGTGCCTTGGCACGCGACAGAGAAGTCGAGAATCACAGACAGTCGGTCTTCAGGGAGAGAACATTGCCTGATAATGACTTGATTTGGACATTTTTATGGCCTCAGAATTGTAAGCTTGCAAGCAAATTAATCCCTTTTGTAAAAGCCAACCCATTTCAAGTATATTGCATTCTAGCAGCCTAGCAAACTAAAACACTGAAAAAAAACAATTAATAAAATAGGCAAAAGATAGGAATAGATACTTCACCCTAAAGGAAATTACAAATGGCTTTTAAACACAAAACAGAAAAAATAAAACTTTTGCATAATTATGAATTAAAACTATATGGAGGGACCATTAGTCACTTTGATTGATAAAAATGAAAAAAAAAATCAAGCAAACATTAAACACCTCAGCATTCATTATTAGAGAATGACCCTAAGGCTATTTGACTTGTGGAAAAAATGGATGGGGGCAAAAAAAGAAGTAAGCTCTTAAATGTTTTAGAACGTGCTTGTAATTTCTAGGGTTGCGGTCTTAGGTTCTATCATACTTAGGCAAAGTTCACAATATCAGATGATTTTGTTTACACAGAATGCAACTGAAAAACTAGAACAAGTAACAACTTTAAGGTCTTTCAATAGTCAAAAATAAAAGGCCAAAAAGATACACTTTGTATTGAACATTGTATACTTAACTCAGTGTCAGGCTGGGTCATTCCCTAGAATGTTTACATTTATTATTTTATCTATGATCCTAATACACAGGCTTGTTGTTTTTATCTTTAACAATTGAAAGCACAGGGAGAGGCTGCTAGAGACAGGCACACTGTCTGCAGATAAGTGAAAAAGAAAACTGATGCAGATCAGACATAAAGCCTTAAAGTCTAGTGCCGTTTATTTTCAGGGATATTTCCTATGAGGATCCTGATATTACTGCAGTGCCCAGTGCTAGACATTCATGATGCCCTTTAACCTTACTCTGTTTAGTAGAATAATACATATTACACAAACTACGATAAGCCACCTGAAGCACAATAAGTTTCAGTTGTCTAAAAAACTCAACTACATGGAAAAATAAAATTCTTCTTGGATGCAGCTAACTGAACAATTACGGTAGTTTAAGAGTCAGCACATCAGAATTGGTGTGCTTTTTGTTTCTAATGCACAAGTAAGATTTTCCAGCCTTCGGTAACTCCAAATTGAGTAATATCTAATTTACCTTAGGATCACTTATTAAGGAATAGTGTTGTGGGTTTAAAGTAGAAATGCCCACATGCACGAATTCAAAATCATTTGATTTAACATAATTGCGTTAACGGAGTGAAATTTTGTTCATGTTTGAAGCTGCGTGGTTTCACCATTGCAGCCGTCACCGCTCTCTGATGATTGTTTTCCTCAGTATCTCTGGCAGAAAGGCCCTCTAAGGTCAATTTTCCTTTTGGTCTTGGCTCTCATTCTGTTCCTCACTTTTTAGCCCTTAAAATTGATAGCATTTAAAAAACTCTTCAAGTGTTTTTTGTAATAAAACTACTAGGCAACAAAAGGTGTCCTCGGGGGATAAGTAATTTTAAGATTTAGAACCTAGTATGATTAGATAGCGCGTGTACAGTCTCTAAGGATCATCAATATCATTAATGAGGCCAAAGTCCCGTATGAAATGGCTTCTGGGAGAGCATAATTTATTCAGAATGACATGACTTTAAAATATTTTTATAACCTATTATGAAAAAGGGAGACGATAAAACTATTTCTCTAAATCACCATTTCTCAGTGTATGGTGTAGGGCCTGCTGCCTCAGAATTTCTCACAGGGTGGTGAAAATGAAGATTGGGGTGCAACACCGATCTCCTGAATCAGAAATCCTAGAAATGTGCTTCAGGGATCTGTATTTTAAGAAACATTTCGGGACACACCCAAGTGTGCAAACCAAGTTGGTAAGGTACCGATTAGAAATGTCTGTCAGTAAAAAGTCGCGGTTGAAACAAGGCGGTGGTGGTGTGAGAACAATGGGGAAGAGGAAAATTCCTAACAAGCAAGGCACTTGACAAGCCAGCTCATGTTTTTATTTACAATCTAGTGGCTGTGATCTTACATTTGTTTCTAGGATTATTGCTTAATCTCTACTCCCTCCCTAAACTGCAAGCTCTATAAGGGCAGGAGCCCCATCTGTTCCATTCACCCACTGCTTGACCCAAATCTGCCCTCAATATTTGCTGAATGAATGATTTAAGCATAATTGTCCTACTTTAAAACTGAGCAACCTTTAAGTTTGGGGACTTTCAGTTTTCTGAAAAATGAATTGCCATGCTGAACTTTCAGCTTGTTATTTGGACTCTTCAAGCCTCAAAGCTCTTGTAACCCAGTGACTAGACTTGCAAGGAGCAAACATAACTGTGATCCCAAATGTCACTGTCTTGTTTGAATGTATGCAGGCAGGTTCAGAACAAAAGATCTCACCTAAGACGACACAATTTATAAACAGTGAGATGGAATCAGTTAGGTCTAGCTTCTACACCCATGACCCTTAAAACCTTCCCACCCTCCACCCCCACCCCATCATGAGGCATTCAATTTACTTGTAAAGGAGACTTACACCTACTTTCCTTGTTAAACACTTAAACCCTCAAAAATCCCTGTAATGGAGTTTATGTGGAAAATAATGTCATGTAGTATATTAGAAGGTGATAAGCATCCTGGAGAAAATAGCTCAGCCAAAGAAGATAAGAGAGTGAGGGGATGAGAAGTAGTGTTGTGACTTTTAAAAATTAGGAAGGCTTCACCAAATAGGCGATTTTCAAACAAAGAGTTCAAGGAGGAAGGTGAGAGAGCAAGCCACAGATTTCTGGGGTAAGAGGACATGAATTAGCAAGTGCAAACTTGCTGAGGTAGAAGAGTGTGTGGGAGTCCAAAGAGCTACAAGAAGCCTACAAAGATGTAGAGGAGAGGGTGAGGGGAGAGTGGGTGAAAGCTGGATTGGAGTGAGTTCAGAAAGAAAGGGAAGAGAGAAAAAAGCCAAGGAAAGACAAATGTTTTGAAGAGTTGAGAAATGGGGTCGTAGATGCATGGAGGAGGGGGAAGTCAAGAGAGGGTTTTCTTTGTTGGCTTGTTTGTTTAAGACAGGAGGGAAAAACTCAGCATCTTTGTTTCCTAGTAGTGGTGATCCGGGAGAGGGGAGAAATTGATCCAGGAAAGAAGAGAATTGCACAAGTGGAGGCCTGAGTAGGGAGAGGGGAAGAGATCAGTACAAAACTAGAGGGGTCGGCCTTAGCTAGACGCACACACAGTTCATACATAGAAGCAGGAGAAAAGGCAAGGTATATGGGAACAGATGCTTCCAGGTGGGGAGATGTAGTTAGTGGGAGGCTATGGACATTTTCTTCTCCGTGAAATAGGAGGCAAGGTCATTAGCTGAGAACGTTGGCTGGGGAGGAGGTGCCAGAGAACCTGCCTTTACAATATTTTTCATGGCATTGTACTCACGTAAGCAACACAGTATTTCTACTTAAACATATAGAAATATGCTAAGCAGGACTCTTTCCAAAGCAGCGTTATTCGGCTTTGGTTGGAATTAGGTTGGAAAATAAATTGTACAAATAATGAATTTTGAAAAAAATTAATACCGATTGAAAACCTCCTCTTCCCACTTGCATTTTTTCTCTCAAAATTATTTCATGTTCTGAATGTCACTGCGAAATTTAGTCGCTTGCTGAGCTGCACCCCAAAAGTAGGCTCCTAACTATCAGTTAATTAGAAGGGTAGTAACCAAGTTTCACCATATGGGACTGCTAGATATCATCAATGCAATTATAAGTTTGAAGAGGACATTATTGTGTATGTCAAAGCACAGTTTTATGAGCAATGAAAGCTATCCTTTATGCAACAGAAATCACTCTAATGTTTTATGAAATTAGGACATCAATAGTAAATACAAGTGTTAGAGGGTTAATGTAGAACCAGTAATTATGACTGAAAAATGGCATACAATATAAAGACTCACGTAATTAAGATAATAAAGGTATCACCCTCAACTCTGCAATCCCACATCAGTCAAATCTGTAAGAGAAACATGGCTCAAAATTTCTATACTAATACAATTGATGAACAATTGGAAAATGCTACAATTGGGAAACTGGTTTTATTAACACACAGGCTGAACAAAATTCATCTGCCATTAAATAGAGGCCTATAAAGTTTTTAACCTTGGGACAATGGGACCTTTAACGAACTGAAATTGCCATGCTGAACTTTCAGTTTGTTATTTGGACTCTTCAAGCCCCAAAGCCATGGCAACCCAGTGACTCGTCTTGCAAGGGGCAAACTTACACCAATAACTGTGATCCCAAATGTCATTGTCTATTATTTGAATGTATGCAGGCAGGTTCAGAACAAAAGGTCTGAGCTGAGTAAGCCACATAACAGTCGCTGCCTTCTCCCCTCTCCAGGTCAGGTGGAGGAAGGCTCTTGCATAAGTGAAGAGTTCATCCACCCTAATTGAGCATCTGGAGCAACAGCTGTGCTAGTATTAAATCATGCTCAAGTGCAGATTCAAATATTTCATTTGCCAGCAAACCAACGGCATTCTAAAGCTAAAGGTTCAAGACTACCCACTCTGCAGTGAGTAATCATCTGGTCATGTTCTTCCTGAGCTTGGCTCTGCTGTGATTTGCAGAACTGTGGTGATGAATGAGTCTTAAATGTTAATGCCTTAAATCTCCTTGATGTTGAACTCATACCCCAATCAAGCTAATGTGAACGTCTGCATGAAACTGTGTAATTTTTGGCCAGATTATAAATTCAGGAGAGATGTTCCACCTAACCAACTCATTGATTTGGAAGAATAAAATGCACTCTATTGTTTAGGTAAGTTAGGAGTTTCCTGAGTAGTCGCTTATTACTGATGAAAAAAAAAATTAACTAAATTATTTTATTTGAAAAGTTAGTTTGCAATGCAAGGACTTAAGCCATGTTACCAGAGCTGGGAAATCTCTTGCCCCCTAACTAATGAATTTATGGTAAGGTAGCATGTTAAACTCAGGGATATATTGTCAGAAGACCAGAAGCAGTACATTACCTCTGGTCAGTTGCCTCTCACTGCCCTGGTGCCAGATCAGTGTGCTATGCTCAGTTCCAAACTGAGGCACATGCATTTTCTCTCAGCATTAGTTTTCCAGCTGTAAGCATGCTCTTCTACCAGAACCATTATGACTATAATAAAATCCGATTGATGGAATCTCACAGAGAAATTGATGAGGCCCCAGTCGGACCTAAGAGATATACTGGCAGCAAGAGTAATTTAAGTTTGCCAGTGAAGCAGAATTTAAGCAGATTCTAAAACAATCCCCAATGGTAAATTATTATAATTATAATAAAGTTTATTTTTAAATAGCAGTCTGCAAGTGGCCTTCATGGGTAGAGAGCAACCAGAGTAACAAAAAAGTAATTACGAGACCATGAGGGTGCTGGCCTTCAAGGCCAATTCTGTTGTACTCTTGCTGTTGTACTCTGGGGGCTGTTACCACCATCCCTGATTAGAATAGTATTCCCAGCCCTTTTGACCTGGCTAATTTCTACTTCTCTTTCAAAATTCACCTCATTGAAGGTGGCCCCCCAAAAGTCATATTCATTTTTGCATGTACCATGCTTAGCAAAGTGTCTTAACTAATAGATTCTAAATGAATGTTTGTAGAATGAAAGAGGGAAATAACTACATACATGTAGAATGAATGAAAAGAAAACTGGACTAAGAGTGAGAAGACTTGGACTCAAGTTCTGACTCCATCACTAACTAACCTGTGTTACCTATGGCAAGTCTTTTAGTCTTATGGGAACTCGGTTTCCAAGTCTATAAAATAAGAATAATAATGCTTTTGCTGACTTATTTGTAAGTATTGGTGAGGATGAAATAGTAAAGTCCAGCTGGTGCTGTAGTGAAGAAAAGGGGATTTAATAGAATACCCGGGGAAGTGGCTGTGGCTTAATCAATTGGGCTCCTATCTACCATATAGGAGGTCCAGGGTTCGATTCTTAGGGCTTCTTGGTGAAGGCAAAGCTAGCCCGCACAGCAAGCTGGCCCATGTGGAGTGCTGGCCCATGCAGAGAGCTGGCCTGTGTGGAGAACTGGTACAGTAAGATGATGCAACAAAAAGAGACACAGAAAGAGACAATAAGAGACACAGCAGACCAGGGAGCTGAGGTCCCAGGATCAGTTCTTGGTGTCACTTAAAGAGAAGACAATCAGACACAGAAGAACACAGAGAGCAGACAACAGGGGTGGGGGGTGAGGATAAATAAATCTTTATATTAAAAAAAAAAAAGAATACTTGATTCCATAATGTACAGCCTTGGCAAGTTACCTGTGTCAAGCATAGATCATAATTTACTTTGTCTCTTAGGCTTCTTTTATAGGATCATTCAAATACCAGAAAGTGTGACAGCCTTTTTATTTACTTTTTATATATTTTAATTTTCATTTTGAAATACTGACTTACAAAGAAGTTGGGGGAAAAAAAGTACCAGGAAATTAGCACTGATATAATATTATTAACTAATCAATAATCTTATCCAAATTTTGCCAGTTGTTCCACTAATGCCCCTTTTCTGGCCCTGGGTCCTATTCAGGATCCCACATGGTATGTCTCTGTAGTCTCCTCCAATCTGGGACAGTTGTAGTCCTTGTCTTTTGTGACCTTGACACTTTGAAGAGTACTGGCCAGATGTTTGCAGAATATCCCTCCATCTGGGCTTGTCTAATGCTCTATCATTAATAGTCAGGTTATGTAAGGACTCACAGCAGTGACATTTGCCCTTCTCAGTGCAGCAGGTCAGGGGTACATGATGTTGATATGTGTCCTTACTGGAAATGCTAAGTTTGATCGCTTGAGCGCAGTGTTGTCAGCCAGGTTCTTCATAGTAAATGGTAACGGTCTTGTTGGGGGATACTATGTAAATATCCTATTCCAAATCAGGAAGTTTCTCATATTTTCCACCACTGTTTTTAACATCCTTTGGTAATACTTATTTGCAACAATAATTAATATGGTGCTTGCCAAATGGTGATTTTTCTACTTCCACCATTCTTTCCATATTCATCAATTTGGAATTTTACTTAGGGAGAAACTGTTCCTTCTCTCCCATTTACTCATGTATTCAAATTATTTATTTGTATTGGTATGTACTCATAATTGCTATATTTAATGGTATATAATCCATTGCTATCATTTATTTTATTGCTCAAATTGTCTCAGATTTGTTATGACCATTTTAGAAGGTTTAACTCACATACACCAATACCTTGCTAAAAATCAATCTACCCCAAGAAATATCTGTTTGGAAATGTGACACAGGAGAGAAAAATTAAAATATATGGCTAGAGGAAAAAATGCCTTGAATACCAGGGAACACAGGGCACTGGATCTAGATAGCTCTATGCTGTTCCACAGGCAGCTCCAAGAATGAAGACAAAAGACCTACAAGTATTCAAAAGCTCAGAGTGATAAACATCCCTGACATTTATAATTTTGCTGAAGATCTGACCTTCTAGCAATTGGTAAGAAGGGGGTTCAGGGACATTTATATCTTGGCAAGTCTGGTTAATATGATCTTACACAGACCAGGAGGTATGATAACAACTTCAATGACTATATGTCAAGATGTGTATGTGAGAGAGCTGCGGGGTGTGTGTGTTGTGATAGAAAGCGGCGGGGGGGGGGGGTGTTGTGATAGAGATATCATTAATTCAGGCTGCTTTAAAAAACGAGAGAGAATTCTTTGAAAAAGTTAAAATCAACTGCGATTATGTTTTGTATAACACAAACCCTTATGCAACAGAGGGACACCATATTTATTCCTTTACTTACATCTGTTCATAAAACCCTTTATTAAATTCGCCCACTCATATTTTGAATGGAATGTCTAGCATGTGCTAAGCACTGTACAGATACCATGAATAGATGCTGTCTAAATCTTCAGCCACCTTGCAGTGTAGTAGAACCAAGTTCCTTTCAAAAAGGTGGAATGTTCTGGGTGGTCTTAGAAAAAGCTCCTGACTTCATCAGTAAAATAGGAGGGTTGGTCTTTGGTCTTTCAGGTTTTTTCCAGCACTAAAGTTGCTTGATTCTGTGATTTACTTACTTGATTATTTAAAAGTTGCTGGTCAATGTGCCTTTCTCTCAAAATACCCTAATCAGTAATAGATGCATTTTTCTCCCTTTAATAAGCCCCTGGTAGCTGTTTAAATTACTCACTAACTCTCACAGAGCTGATTCCCTACAGGTGGAAAATCTCATTAACATAGATAGTCACCAACTCTATTTTTCACACATTGGTGGCTTAGACTTGATATAGTGAAGAGTCAGCTAAGACACAGAATACATTTTTTTTTTTTTTTAAGATTTATTTATTTTATTACATATCTCCCCTTCCCCCCGCTGCGGCGACGCGCCGAGACTGGTCACTGCGCAGGCGCGGCTTTCCCCGCTTGTGGGCGGTCTCTGCGTCCGTTCACGGCTGGCTTTCAGTTCGCGGGTGGCTGGCTGCGCTCCATCCGCGGGCGACCTGCCCTGCCTGTGGCGGCTCTTGCCATATCCGTGGCAGCTTCTTGCCCTGCCCATGGCAGCTCCGGCCCACCCATGGCGGCTTGCCATTCTCAAGGCGGTCTGCCCCCTAGGAGAGGTCCCCGGGAATCGAACCCGGGGCCTCCCATGTGGTATGCCGGCGCCCTATCCACTGGGCTATCGAGCCGGCCCCCATTATTTTTAAAGTATGGGGCAGACAGCTATTTATATATTGTAACAATTCAATTTCTTCTTCTTCTTTTGACTAAGGGAAATCAAATAGCTAATCTAAATAATGGTAGTGGTGAACTAGAAATTGTTTTCATGGCTATGATTGCCATGATTAATTACAAGTGGCATAAGCTTATCTATATCTTCCAAAACAAGAATGATGCCTTATTTTATGATTGACAATCAAATATTTGTAAGTTTAACTAGAAAAACAATTTTAGAAAACTAGCAACACTTACTTGTTTTTAATCAATTATTATAGTTATTAAAATCCCAGATATAATAAAGAAAAGTGAAAATCAGATGAAAAACAAGATTTTTTTTAAAAGAGAGTTTATGCTGTAAGATCAAATTCACATTTTACATTTAATGCAGTTCCAAGGGTGAACATTCAATGATGTTGGTCTGCACTGAATAGAATTCCAGTGCAGCCTTCTTCTGGTTCCTTCCCTCTCCCAAACACTTGACACAGAATGAGAGATGTTTTTACGAAGCATGGCTTTGCCACAATGGGCTCATCTGAAGGAGTTTAACACTTTTTTTAAAAGCGAGAACAGATTTTCACTCATACATTAGTTTTAAAATATTGAATCTACCAGTATCTTTGATCACTTGCCTACTCTAAATGAGAGGTGAAGATGTGTTGCAGATAAAAAAATATATGAAATTACTTTAAAAGGAGATCCAGTTAGAGTGATCATTACAGTGCTGTGTGCTTTCTTTCAGGGTTCATTAATTAGGAAGTACTTCCAAACTATCATCCTGAAATATACCATGTATTGAAATAAAACCAGTTTTTTCCCCTACAGATATACTTATGAAATGTAGATGTGGGGTTATATGTGCCAATGTTTATAGTGAGAGAAATGACATAGTAACTTACTAGGAGAGTTGAAAGGATAGAGTTAAATTTCAAGAAGTAATTGGATTTATTGAATAAAAGTTTTGGAAGTATCAGATCAGATAACAGAATGGCTGATTGAGCTGCTTGAGGATGCATGAAGTAGCTAGCAAAGATGTTTGTGAACAGCAAGAAAGGAAGGAAAGAAGTAACTCAGGGAGGCCAACCAGGTGGGCAGGAAGGGTGCTGGTGGGAACTGGAAAGTGTTTCTCATTTCTGACTATGTAATAAAATTACTTGGGAAACTTAAAAAAAAGGAAAGAAAGAAAGCAGCCACGTGAGGTTGGAAAGGACACAGCAGAAGCAGTTCCACTCTGAACTCCAGCAATAAAGGATAGAGAAACCCTGACAGGGAAGGAAACGAAAGGATTTTACTGATCAAATCCGGGAGCACTATGAAGTAGCAGCCTGAAAATGAATTAAGCTATAACTAAATAAATAATGAGGGTATATTCGATGAACTTACCTTCTTGGGTACAGCTCTAGTAGAAGCAATTGTGCTTCTAATGGGTTAATCAATTAGTGACACTCGTAGTGTCCCCAAAATGTGCAAATTCAGATTTTGCACTATGGATTTCCTTAAAGTCAAATCATAAACCTTAATATTATTCTATGTTGATATTTAAAATATTCTAATTTGAACAGTATCCACATACTATAGAAAGCCTAGCTTATGCTAGCAACTTCAACTTAAGAATATACATGTGCCATAGAAATAGGGCAATTCAGATTGCTTAAATATTTCAATTGCATAAACAATCAACATGCTTGTAAACATTTTACAATTATAGACCAGTAGAGGGCTTTAAGAGGCACTTCGGTCTATTTGAATTGCTGAAGTTGCTTCTGTGTAGCCCAGGGTCTGGCTGTAATCTGCGGGTCTATTGGCTGATGAATTTTCAGTTCCCCTATTTCTGAGATTTGTGGACATCCTGTGGTGAT
>PVKH010026195.1:0-13260 GCA_004027955.1 Chaetophractus vellerosus | reverse complement strand
ATATACATGTCAATAAATTAGTATAAACTAGGTCAAAAGTTGATGACAAACTGAGAAAAACACTCAACTCATATCACAGGCAAGGATGTTTTCCTTAACACATAAAGAACCACAAGTCAAAAATAAAAAAGACCAAAAATGAGAAAAGTCTATGAACAAAAGTCATATAAATGGCTTTTAAATATATGTCAACTTCATGCATAATAAGAAAAATACACATTTAATACCTATTGACCAGCAAAGTTCAAACATTTGATAAGATGAGTAATGTGAAGGTAGGAGAAATTGGGCACTTCCCTACTTTGTCAATGGGAGTAGAAATGTATACATCTATGGAGAGTAATTTGGCAACATGCGTTGAGATTTAAAATGCACATTTTGACAAATAATTCTCTAAGAATTTATCCTATAGCTAAACTTGCTCATTTGCAATATAAAAACTTATGTAAATTGTGGGAAGATGGCATCAGAGTAGGCAAGCAAGGCTCAAATCTCTCACAAAAACAACAGAGAGAGCCAAAAGCTGTTCAAGGGACCTCCTTTGGGGGAAAGCAGGCCAGAACAACACCCAGGAGGGTAAGAGACAGAGAGATGAAGAACCCAAAACAACAAATGTGAGTTACCAAACCCTCACGACAGTCAGGAAGGGTTCCACTCCCTCACCCCCAAGATATTAAACTGAGATAAAACCCCTGGATCACTGCAGCTGACTGAGAGGGAAACAGACATTTTCCTCCCTGTCAGCTATTACAAGGGAAAGGAGAGGGGGAGCCAGGGAGATTTTCTTTGGTGAATTCAGCCAGCGGAGCCCACTTTGTATCTTGGCTCTGGCCAGACTAAAACACAGGATAATGGAGACTGAAACACCTCAGTGGAATGATGTGCTGACAAGCACCACCTGCTGGCCAGTCTGGAATTTGCATGGACAAAAACTGATTTGGGGTATCTCTGTACCCTAACTCCTGGGAGAAAATCTGTGTCCCATTAGTGAGTCCCTGGACCAATTCTGATAACTTAAGCTGGACAATTTTAAAGACTTAGAATAAGTTGAACCAAATATCAAAGAAGAGCTGTGAAAAAAATAGGCAAGAGAGAGAAATTGCCCATCAGAGTAAATTCACCAACATATTCAGATGCCTAGACATCAGCAAAAATTACAAGCCACACTGAGAAACAGAAAGAGATTGTCCAGCCAAAGGAAGAAACCAAATATCCTGAAGGGATACAGGATTTAAGACAATTAATCAATGATACTCACACAACTCTCCTAAATCAATTCAAAGAATTAAAAGAAAATATGACTAAAGAGGTAAAGGATATTAAGAAAACACTGGGTGAGCATAAAGAACAATTTGAAAGCATGCAAAGAAAAGTAACAGAACTCATGGGATTGAAAGGCATGATGGATGAGATTAAAAATATATTAGAGGCACATAAGAGCTGATCTGAATTGCTCAAAGACAGAATTAGTGCCTTTGAAGACAACATCTGAACCAGAAAAGACAGGAGAACAGAAAGAGAGGAGAATGGAAAAAATGGAACAAAGTCTCAGGGAATTGAATCACAATGTGAAATGCACATTCATGTTATTGGTGTCCCAGAAGGAGAAGAGAATGGAAAAGGGGCAGAAAGAATATCTGAGGAAATAATGATCAAATACTCCCCAACTCTTATGAAAGACATAAATATTAATATCCAAGGACAACACACCCCAAACAGAATAAATTTGAATAGACACCTACTATTTAGTATGACAAATTTCAGAGAGGATTCTGAAAGCAGCAAGAGAAAAGCAAAGCATGACATACAAGGGAAGCTCAATACAGTGAAGTACCCACCTCTCATCAGAAATCATGCAGGTGAGAAGAAAGTGGTATGATGTATTTAAGGTACTGAAAGAGAAAAACTGCCAGCCAAGAATTATGCTTCTGGCAAAACTGTCCTTCAAAAATGAGGGTAAGTTCAAAGTCTTCACAGACACACACACACACACACACACACACACACACACACAAGAATATGTTACCAAAAGACCAGAATTACAAGAGATACTAAAGAGAGTGCTACAGTCTGAAAGGTAAAAACAAGGGTGAGAGGCTTGGAGAAGAATATGGAAATGAAGATTATTAGGAAGGGTAAATTAAAGGGTAAAAAAGACAATAGTATGATATGTCAACAGAAAGCCAAAAGACAAAATGGATGAAGTAAGTGATGCCTTTACAGTAATAACATTGAATGTTAATGGCTTGAACGCCCCAATCAAAAGTTATAGACTGGTAGAATGGATTAAAAAATATGAGCCATCTATATGTTGTCTATAAGAGGCTCACCTCAGATGTAAGGACACAACCAGGTTAAAACTGAAAGGTTGGAAAAAGATATTCCATGTAAATAGTAACCAAAAAAGAGCTGGAGTAGTGATACTAATATGAGGCAAAATAGATTTTAAATGCAAAGCTGTTGTAAGGGATGAAGAAGATCATTATATGTTTTTTTTAAAGATTTATTTATTTATTTTTAATTTATTACATATCCCCCCCCCCACTTTCTGCTTGCTCTTGCTGTGTGTCTATTCTTCTGTGTTTTTTTTTCTATGTCTGTTTCTTGTCTCCCCCCGTCTTTGCGGCGACACGCCGAGTCGGCCCTCCGCGGAGGCGGCTCGCTCTGTTCGAGGGTGGCTCCATTCCGTTTTCACGGGCGGCTCCGCTCCATGTTTTGTGGGCAGCAGTCCTCCATGTTTTTTTGCGGGCTGCCGGCTTCCGTGGTTCGCAGGCGGCAGCTCCGCTTTTCACGGGTGACTTTGCCATGCCCGTGGGGGCTCCGCCCTGCCTGTGGCGGCTTTTTGCCTTGCCCACGGCAGCTCTGCCCCACCCACGGTGGCTTGCCTTTCTCAAGGCCATCTGCCCACTCGGAGAGGTCCCCGGGAACCAAACCCGGGGCCTCCCATGTGGTACCCCAGCGCGCTCTTATCCACTGAGCTATCTAGCCGGGCCCATCATTATATGTTAATAAAAGGGGCAATTCACCAAGAAAAACAAATATACAAGGATATACTTAATCCATAGGTATGGAATTGGAAGCAAACAAAATATGTAACAATAGATAAGTGGATAAATGCATTGCAGCACAGACCTAAGATGGAAATCCACAAGGAAAATCCATGCAGTAATAAAAATGAATAAGACAGCTCTACCTGCAATGCCATGTATGAAATGATTTCCATGATATATTCAGTGAAAAAAAAGGAAAGGTTCAGAAGGTTATTATGCTACTTATGAAAATATGTGTATATGTGAATTGACTTAAATATGCATAAAATATCTCTGGAATAAAACAGTGGTCACAGTGGTTTCCAATGAGTAGGGAAATTGGGCACAAAAGGTGTAGGCAGACCTAGTTTTCACTCTGCTTTTTGTAACTTTGAATTTAAGCCATGTGCAAATATTACCCTATGACAGTTTGAATTTGGTGAAACCCAAAAAGATATTGTTTTTTAACCAATCTATCCCTGTGGGTATGAGACCCTTTGATTGCACTAAATTCAGTTGAAGGGCCTTTGATTGGATCACTTGATTATATCTCTTTAGGACTTTTGATTGGACTATATCAGTGAGGCACGACTCAGGTTGGGTCTCTGCCCTCTTACTGGAGCTTTATATAAACAGAGACAAAGAGAGACACACTGAGAAAGCAAGCTGCCATTTTGGAGCCTGTGTGTAAAAGAGAACTTGAAGATCACTAGCAGCCAAAGTTTAAGCATGAAGCCCCCAAGAGGCTGGGCCCACAGAGCAGCTCAAGGCTGAAGAGATGAGCCATCTGCCTGATAGCCCACAGTTGAACTCAAGAAGAAAGTGGAGCAGCTGAGACTGAGAGAAGAGGCCCAGAAAGAGGCAAGCCCTATCTATGCCTGATCATCCACATCTGGGCTCCAGGACACTGAGAGCCCGAAGGGAAAGGCAGGGACCTCAGCAGAGATCAGCCGCCATCTTCCTTCACTAGGACATCAGGACGCTAGGATCACCAATGGCTGACTTTGGTGAGGAAGCATCTCTGCTGATGCCCTGATTTGGACATTTCACGGCCTCATAACTGTAAGCTTTTACCCTAAATAAAACTCCCATTATAAAAGCCAACCCATTTCTGGTACTTTGCATGAGCAGCCCTGTGGCAAACTAAGATATACCCATTTAAAGTAAAAATTAAATAATAATTTCATAAATGTTCTGTTGCTTAAAAAATTGAAAACCACTGATGTCTGACATTTAGTGATTCCATTATTCCAAATACAAACACTTTTATTAAAAAATTCCATGATTCTGTGATATTATTTCCCACTTGGAAAATGCTCTAAAAATTCTGGCCTGTATCTCCACATTGAAAAACAATCTTTAAGCTTTTCACCATCTGTAAAGTCCTGTTGCACATACATTTGTAGAGTTTACCATATAACAGTTATATGTAACCTGAGTTTTCCCAGACCTCTGCAACTTTTTTGGTCCAGATCAGGTTTCTGCAACAACTCCAGTCACTGTTCTTCCTGACATATGTTGCAATAGGAACTCTAAAGTCCTCTCATCTCCTTAACACTGGGCAGTTTTCTCGAAATCCTCAGGGATGCCTCATGAGTTCCCAAACAGGTGTGCTCTTCGCAGTTGCTTGCACAGCTCTACTGAACACAGAAGTTCCCGTGAGGCCTTTTCCCCTACTCAGCCCACTGCTCCCCCAGCAGACAGAGGTGTGCTAGAGCAGGGGTTCTTAACCAGGGGTCCACAGACCCAGATTTCAGGGGGTCTGTGAGCTTGAACTGAAAATTCAAAAAACATTATTCTTGTGGGGACCTGTTGGTGTGGGTGTGGTATATTTATTAAATAACACACAGTGTAGTGTGGACTTAGTAAGGGGTCCGTGGAACAAAAAAGGCTAAAAACCCCTGTGCTAGAGCCTTCTCCATGAAAAAGCTGCGTGGCCACCTGGGGAAGGCAGAGGGAATGCAGCTCTCTGTGAGGGAAATCCCTCCCATTAGCTTGGGCTCCCAAATTTTGTGGAATTTGGTGAAACGGCTCTTTGGTGATTTACACACAGTCACTCTGTTCTCCAGGGGACTCCGCTGTGAAGACAGTTGGGGCTGGAATGGTGGACAAAATTGGGGAAAGGCAATTTTACTCAGAATCCCCTCCTGTGATAAGGGGATACACGACCAAAGAAGATTCCAAGGGCTTGAGGAAAGAATCCCCTTCTTAAACAAGAACCATGCTCCCTGACTCTGTCACCTATCTATCAATCTGTTAATACTGTGGGGAGGACACAGCCAAAAATCAGAGAAAGAGCAGCTCAGGAGAGCTTCGAATCACCGTAAAGTAAAAATAATATTACCTACTACTCACTGATTATATGTCCACTATTTTGCTCTTTATAATCTTTAATCTTTTTAACATTTATGTTCCATTTAATAGGTTTTCAGTATAAATGGCAGAAAACCTGACACAAACTGGCTAAAACCCAAAACTGGAATGTTGGCTAATATATTAAATGGTACAGAGAAGGACTAGTTTCAGGTATGGCCTGAACCAGGGCTCAAATGAAGTCAAAAGGGCCTGGTTGCTTTGTTTCTCAGCTCTGTGTGCTCAGTGTTTACTCCCTTCTCAACAAGCTCTCCCCTCATGGTTGCAAGATGGCTGCCAGCCCTAACTCCTTCTTCCTTCCCACTTCTAATCCAGTAGAAATGAACATATCTGCTTCCCAGAGAGTTCAAAACAAGAGCCCTGGAATTGAGTTGCTTTGCCCTTGTGTTGGTCCATGAGTCAGAAACCCTGGCCAGGAGGAGGGAGAGTACTGAGAGGCTAAGCCGGGCCCTGTGCTCCCGGGGCATCAACCTTGCTGGAAGCACATGGACAGGGGGTAGGAGAAGCCGGGTGCCCAAGCACAATCAGGGCATTTTTCCCAAAAGGTAGTAAATTCTAGACAAGCAGAAACAGCACATGTCTACAACAAACCCTATGAAATTCTTATTCTCATTGTACAGATATGGAAATTGACAGTCCGGGATGTAAAGTGACTTGCCCAAAGTCATACAACAAGGAAGTGGCACAGATTAGATTTTGACCCCATTAATGTGCATGATCACACTGAAAATATGGGTAGGCACTTCTCAGGCAGACTGTGGCAAGAGGTGCTCTAAGCAGAGGTTTACATCCACACGGAGGTATGCAGGTGAAGGGAGAGCTGGGAGCCTTCAGGGAATTACAAGTTATATGCAAAGTTGTAAGACAGTGCAACAAAAGAAAGAGCCCAGGCTCTGGGGTCAGAAGGATTGCCACTGCTACCAGCTATGTGATTGTGGTCAAGGATGTCACCTCAGTTTCCTCATCTCTAATACAGGGATAAAATGCTTTGCAGGGTTCTTGGGAGGAATAAAGGAAATAGCCTATTCAAAGGAGCCAGTACAAGTGGTTGATGCTATTTTGTTGATGATGGTGATTAATGGGGAAGAGGGTGGTAAAATAAGCTGGAAAGGGGAGCAGGTGTGGCTCATGCAGGGTTCAGTTCCCAGTGTCTCCTAAAGAAGACAAACAGACAACGAGCTGATGCAACAAGCTGGCGCAATGAGGAGACACAATGAGCAGGAAGCAGGTGTGACTCAAGCGATGGAGCACCTGCCTCCCACATGGGAGGTCCCGGGTTCGGTTCCTGGTGTCTCCTAAAAAAGATGAGCACACACAGCGAGCACATAGCAAGCAGACAAAGAGAGCTGGCGGCGAGCACAATCAATGAGCAGGCAGATGAGGGAGCCATCTTGGGGAGGGTGGAATATTTTTAAAATTCAAAAAATTAATTTTAAAAAAGTGGGAAATTTAGCATAGTCCAGATCATGCTAAGATAAAGATTTTAGCTTTTGTCCTCCAGAAAATGGGGAATGATTGAAGGATTCTGACCAGAGAGATGACCTGATCAATTTTTCATCTTAGAAAGATCACTCTTGCAGCAGTGTAGCAAACAGCAGCAGAAAGAGGTGGGGCAGGGCAGGGGAGAGTGCAGGATGAGTGACAGAGAGACCATTAAAATAGTTATGTCCACAGTGGTTGCCAAACCTGGTCCAGCATCAGAATTACTTGAAGTCTTTTGTCGTTGCATCGTTTTATTTTAATGTTGATTCTTGGACTCTCCAGGGGTTGGGAGGCACAAGGGTTGAAGTATCACCTTGTTCCTTTCCAGAAAGCTGAGGGCCCCTCATGATAATTGATCTACCTCCTTCCCAATAATCAGCATTGTCCTAAAGGAAACCTAGAATCATTATAGGAGGAATGCAAAGATTAAGAAACAGGGCACTTTCTGGTTTTTTACTTAAGAAAAAAAAAAAGACCCTTGAAGGCCCTGGGGTGCAGGATGTACTAGTCAGATAAGGGTTGCCTGGGCTGGAAGGAATGAAGAGAATGGGATGCAGCATGATTTTGGAGATCAGTGGGCCTGGCCCTCGGGGAGCACAGGGAAGGAATATGACCATCAGGGAACCACATGGGAGCTTATCCAACACCTAGAAACTACCTGTCCCTGTTCCAGTAAGCACAGGCTGCCTGTGTGGAAAAGCCATATTCACAGCTCTGCCTTTAGCCGTCATCCAGTAAGGTCCTCCCATCAATAGCTGTGTCTGCCTTGTCCCCATGACTCCAGACTTGGCTGACATTAATCTGAACTGCCTCAAGTGGATAAGAGATAACCTCCATTTCAATGGTCCAAACACCCATGGGCCACTGCATTTCCATCCTGTGATGAACCATAATTCACCCAACACTTTCCCTATTCTATTTTAGCTGTTTCCAGATTTCCACTTAAATTTAATACAGCGATGAATATTTTACACATCAAACTTTTATTGCTATCACTTCCAAATCTAAAATAGTTCATATTCTTTGATAAAACTTAGTAATGGCTACTTTTCTGAGTTCAAGATATCAATTTTCAAGCCCTATTTCCTTCAGAAAGGATGCAATTAGAGATCCTTTGATAACATTCAATACACATTGATGATTTAATTTAGAAAAAAAAACTTTTAACAAGCAAAGAATAAAAGGTAATTTCTTTAACCTGATAAAAATTATAACTACCAGAAACCTCAGCAAACATCTTACTTAATGGTTTCCTTAAAAGTCAGGTACAAGATATGAATGCTAGTTATCACTGCTTCTATCAACACTGTACTGGAAGTCCCAGAAAGGGGGAAAAAGGAAAGAAATGGCTGTCTTTTCCAAGGGTGTAAAGAAACAGGCATCCTCATGCACTGCTTGTAAAGTAAGTTAAACTTTATGGAGGGCAATTAAGCACTATGAAAAAAGACTTGAAAAATGTACAAGGAAATATTGGAAAGACCTATACCAGGATACTGATGGTTCCTTTGTGCTCTTTTGTGTTTTCCAAATGTTTATTAATTTTGTTACTTTTCTAATTAAGAAAAATAATACATTTAAAATGCTGCCTCAAATGTTTGCTGCATGTAGGAAAAAGGTGGCTCAGAAACTAAGGTTTTATAAGGAGAGACAGCAAGAGCTGTGGTCTTGATCATAGCTCTCTATTCATCTAGAAACCATAAGACCAGAAAGCTAAATCATATTCTTATTGCCCTACTTTATTAATATAAAAGGAAACAAAAAGTCTAAAGGTTAATTTAACATACACACACACTCTTAAGTAAACGCTCTGCTTACTCATACCAGGAACGGGCTCTTCTACCAAGTTCTGGGCAGGTCACATGCCACCCTGCACTCTAGGGGTTAGACTGGAGAAGATGGAGCATATCGAGCTGCCTCCTTGGTTCATGTAACCAAGGGGTGGGCATTGAAGAAAGAGAGAAGGGGGAAGGGAATGTAGCAACAGTGTTCCATGCTTGCGCTCAGGTAGAAAATGGCACCCAGATATAACAATGAGAGTCATTATGCATATACCTTTGTAATCGATACAATTCTTCAGAACAAGAGACAAGAAGGAATACAATGTTCCAAACAGTTACAGCCCATAGGTTCAGATCATCTATAGACTTTTTAGAGAGAACTTAGGTGAGGAGCCAACAGAATGTGTTGACTCTGCATAAGTGCTGAGCGAGTACAAACATATCTAAAAATAAAGAAACTGCTACTTGTTAAGTACTTCTGGTGCTTGCATACAGTGTCCAGTACAAAGGGAAGATATCAAGTCCATACTGGTCTTTGTACATGCTGTGTGGTAGAGGCTACTGCAGGTTTCTTTATTTTCTAAAGTAGGCAAGGTTCATAAATTGATCGATTCACATTGTCACTACTTGGCACAATACATGCATGTTATTGGTACAGAAGAGTGTGTTAACAGCAATGTTGGTTTTTAAAATTGTGACAAGGTCATTTTTACTTCGACAGACTATTACTCTTTCAGTTATCCATTCATTCAACAAATACTTAACCTAAAACCTTGTCCCATCTTATCCATCCCCTTCCCAGGAAGAACACCACCAGTTAACGGGTGAGAGGAGATTTACAGGGCACAGCGTGTAAAGGGCTGCTATGAGTAAGACAGGAGGTAGGCAGCAACGGCGCCACCCTAAGCTGTCTGCACCCCATTTTCCACCTCCTTGAACCCAGAGCATCAGGGAGCTGGTGAGCTGACTCAGAGAGGAAAGAGTAAACAGGACTATTCTGACTCATTTGTGATGGGAAAGGAGAAAAAGAATATGAAGTGGAATTATTCTCATCTGTAAAATTTAGCAGATGGAAGAAAAAACGTGTCAGGGCAGTAGGTGTCTTCCCCCAGGGCTGGTGTGCAAATAAGCCCAACTCTCCATCTACACCTTTCCAAGACTCAGGCTGTGGGCATGGCTGTTTTTTAAGAAGCTGCATGCTAACTTCAGACATGGCAGAATTCAAAACCAAAACTGCAGTAACTTATTAGTCATATTTCCTATCTTCAGTTCATTTGGGGGTAAAAACACCATGAAGGGGACAAAATGCTTTTCTCACTTTATATGTCATTCTTACATTTTTTCACAAAAAGCCCACATGTTCACATTTTCTATTTTTAAAAATTAGTATCTCTCATAGTAAAAGCCCCCTCTAAAACTATTGCCTTGGTCTCAGAATTACCAATCCAATTAGATCAAATTAATATTGACTGTATCAACAGCATTCCTGAAAGCATCTCCAAAATCATCCAGGGACAAGGATGAAGATGCTCAGTCTCTGCTTCTAATGAAGTTGGGAGGAGCCTTGTGTTCCACCAAAGGACATCTGCATGAAGCATTAAAAGATGAACTACATTTTCAGGACAAGGTCAGAGCTGATTTTGTGACGCTCCATCAAGGGACTCTGTACCATTTGGAGAAAAGACCTTTGAGTCAGAAAGGACTGCTGGGAATGGCTTCTGAGTCTTAATTTAATGACCTACGTAGCTGACGCATCTGTGTACAAAGTGCATTAAACCTGCCTACTGCACTGCAGGAAACGCACCTAAGTGCCAGGCAATCTAGGAGTTGTACTTTGAGTAACGGAAGTGTTACTTCATCTCTGTGTGGCTCAGAGTTCCCATCTGCATAGTGGAGATAAAGAGTGCTGGGACCAGGGGAGGAGTGGGCGAGAGAAGACGAGAAAGCACAAGGGCCTTCTCTGGAGAAAGGCAGTGTTCAAGTAACAAAGTACTCCAATCAAAAAAAAAGCACAAAATTCAAGTAACAGAGTCACAGGTGCTTATGTTCTGGCATTTGAGGCTGGAGGCTCTTTGAGAGCAGAGGCTTTGCCCATCTGCCACGGAGACCAGGCAGGTAAATGCGCTGCAAGGTGGAGGATGCAGGACCCAAACCACTGAGGACCAAAGCTCATCTGGAGAGGAGAAGATGAACCTTGGGGAAAAGCTTAGCAGAATCAGCAAGCTGTTCAGTGCAATTGCTTATTGCATAACCCATTTGTGTTCTCTGTGTAAGATCTTCACATTGGTTATCAACCTAAATTTCAACAGACTAAAGGTTTTCTTCCTTTTGCAGATAGAAATAGAAAGTTAAAGAAAGGCTATCCATATTTTTTTCCTCTGTGCTTTAGCATCTTGAGCAGCTGAAAGAAATTACCATGGGAAAACTCAAACACCCAAACATCCCCTCATTGGGCATGAAGAGGGAAATCCGGAAATTTCTTGCAACTAAGAAACTTACTTTCTTTTTTCAGTTTTTGTTCTAGCAAGCTAGTGTGTGCATGCTTGAGTATTAAAAACACTAGAGAATTGGACGGTTTTGGGGGTGTTGTCACAGGGGACCTTAAAGGCCCTCAGAGAAGGAGGAAGGAAGAGGGGTTAACAGTCCAGATATATAGTCTTTTCTAAACAGCTCACAATGAAAAATTGGAAAACCTTCACATTTTAAAAGCACAATATTTATTTTGCCATTAGAATCCACTTCATCAGTTCTCAAGTGGATGTCACCATGGGAAAACATCCCTCTTCTGGCTCTCATTATAAAGCTTTCAATTCCCATTTTATGGACTGTTACTCATCTTAGAACCTATCTGTTCATTTTCACTGGACAATTAAAACTCTGTTGGAACCATTCAGCTGGAACCCTTGTACTACCATAAAAAGGAACATCCAGGGACAAAGTTCTTGGGAGACATCATCGTTTCTTAGTGCTACTGTTTCCAGCTCCGGATTTGCTGACACTCCTGCTTATCTGAGGGAAGTGCACGGTTGGGGTTCTTTCCGTAGGACCATATAATCCCAAATTCCTGGCAGTGGCTGACTTGCGCAGTGGCTTGACACTGGGAAAGGGGCTAAAGATGGGAGTTTTAGGGTTGCTGCTTTGGGGAGGTTTGCTGGTGGCTCTGTTTTCTCCAGGTGCATTAGCAGGCTCTAAGAAGTGCCGCTGGCCGGGTAGGGGCCCCTTGGACTCAGTTTCAGCAGCAGCATCCCTGTGGTTCAGCTCCAAGACTTCCAGCTTCACCTGAACCGCAGATACACTGGCATCGGCTTCCCCAAACACCGGCTCTGGAGACTGTCCTTCGATTCTCCTCCCAGTGCTGCCTTCAGAGCCACTGCCTTCTCTTTGAGCTGTTGCTGCACAACTGGAGGAAAACTCCTCTGCCACCCCCAAGTTGTTAGTTTTGCAGCCCTCATTCTGCTCTTCTATCAGCCCGATGGTGTCCCCACAGCCCAGCTGACTCCTGGTTCTCGTCATGGTCTTTTTGTGGACTCGGATGTGAGTTCGCCATGGGGAGTTGAGCTTTGTCTTAAGGTCTTCATGAGGGACAGGAGATATTTTGCCTCCTGTGTGACCAGGGATGTGGATGACAGCATTCTTGGCAGCTCTGTTAGTCATTTTCATCTTCTTTCCTAAAAGAAGGTGGTTTATAACTGGAGAATTGTTTATCTGGGATGGGAGAAGGCTGGTCACTGGCCCTTTGTCTGAAAGAAATGTTGAAAGGTTTAATGAAACATACCCCAGAGAAACACATCCATCACAGAAAAGAAATCATGAGGATGTTCTCCCTGTAGCCCTTCCCATCTATTTCCCAGGTGCTGGCAGAGTCATGTGACTGAAAGCAGCAGAAACTGAATTCAACCATAGAGTCTTCTCTTCAAAAAGGAGGAGATTATAGGCTGATGATAGAAAAAGGGGTGGAAACTCTGACCACTCATTACTAAATAGGGCACCCTAATTTTTTGCAGAGATGTTTTGTCTCTGAGTAGCAACCTCAGAGATCTTTTATCTAGAAAATCTTTAAAGATTTTCTAAAATAACAAGACAAACACTACAAGCATATGGATTACCAGCTGCGAGCTTCTGAGAGGTACAAAAACACTGCACATTATGGGGTGCGAGACAGCAGAATGAGAGAGGTGATAAGATTGTAGTAAAATTGCCGAGTAACCACAGATGTCCAATGCCGGATTCTATTCTTTCCTCGATGGACTTTGAAAGTAAATTGAAAATCGGAAAGCACCAAATCCTTCTGGAGGGCACTTTTGATGATATTATTGTCCTCCCCCTGTGGCTATGATGAGGCCCCTATTTCTGTTGCAGGAGAGAACACTCATGCCCCTGGGATGACAGCAGCAGGCAAAAGTAGGGACAGGGCCCCTCCGTCTTTGTGTAGAAACCTTTCTCCTTGACGTCCATGTCATCTGGCTGAATGTCCTTCCACCCTTAAATCTACTGTTGTCATCTACCCCTGGCCACACCCCACTCTCCAATGAAGACCTGGACAACTGTCTCCTCTTTACACTCTGTCCTACCACCTTCCTTGATGACCTTCTCCTCTG
>PVKH010026194.1:0-13260 GCA_004027955.1 Chaetophractus vellerosus | reverse complement strand
AACTGCTTCTCAAATCTGCTTCTCTCAATCTCTGCAACTCAGATCTGCTGCCTAGCCTTTATACTTGAGACCACACCCACCGAGGGGCGGGGCCCAGTTAATGCCCTTATCATAACTTAATCATGCCCAGATGAACAGATTAGTTTACAAGAATAATCCAATTTATATTTTTGGAATTCACGATTAAATAAAACTCTGAAACCATTACAGGAACCCCAAATCCAATATCACAGATAATGGGACTCAGGTCTGTATTCATGACCTCAGATCAATTCAAATTTCAGCAGTTTTCTCAGCATGAACAGATTGACAAAACCAATCGAGCTGTCCCCTCAGCATGAGCAGATTGAAAGTTAAAGCAAGCACAGATCAGAACAGAATTAAGACTTTGACACACTTACCTAGCATAGGTAAAGACTCTGCTTCAGAATCAAATTCATGAGAGCTGATATAGCTAAAGCAAATAAGTGCCTGTTCTCCATGTATGAGATCCTGGATTCAATCCTTGGTACCTCCTGAAAACAAAGGAAAATAAAGAATCACCCTCACACAAAGCACCCAGTGTTCACCCACAGCAGAAAATTTGCTCAGAACCCCAAGCCTCGATCATCCAGGGAAATCCTTGGGCAGCTGCTAGACAAAGAGCTGAGGGGTCTGGGGAAGCCCCATGGTTGATAAGACACAGATTGGGGCTGCTCTGGGGAGGAAGCACATCCCTAGAGGAGCATGGCTCCTCCTGGCTCACCAAAATTTGTTACCATAAGCATGGCTAAGTCCAATAGATGGGTCTGCGTGACCTAGCACTATAAAGCAGAAATAAGTCTCTCAATGTGAAGGTGATTTAT
This sequence comes from Chaetophractus vellerosus, assembly GCA_004027955.1. Classification (NCBI taxonomy): domain Eukaryota; kingdom Metazoa; phylum Chordata; class Mammalia; order Cingulata; family Chlamyphoridae; genus Chaetophractus; species Chaetophractus vellerosus. The sequence continues at coordinate 12,415 of PVKH010026194.1, read as the reverse complement.
TGTAAGTGTAGCAAGGAACTGGGGGAATCTTCTCAAATCCAATTCAAAGTGAGAAGGGGGGCTAAGATTTTTATAGAATAGGGGTTGAGGATCAAGTGATGCCTCCATATGGGTGATGACTCTAGAATGTTTTTACAGGGCCACTTGAGGGGGATGTGGGCAAATTTCTTAACCCTCTGTTATCTCCTGTACACAAAACACATTTGATGTCCCAGTTCACAACCTTTTATCCAAGGGAAGTTACAAATTTCCTGGGCTAGAAGGTGCTCCTGGCACTATTCTGTGGTTTTGCTGAGATGTCACCTTATTCCTGACATTCCTGGAAGTCGAGTCAGGAAGGTCTGGTTGTTGTCCTTCTAGTAACAAAGAATAAAGAGTAAAGTACTAAGATTAGGTTAATAAAGGGAGTGGAAGTAGCTCAGTGGTTGAGCACCTGCTTTTAATGTACAAGGTCCTGGGTTCAATCTCTGGTACCTCCTAAAAAAATAGGCTAACAGAAAACCAGTTCAAGTAGATCTGGCAAATATATTTGAATCTTTCAGAGCTGCTAAAGAAATTTTAATAAGAAATTTTAATAAGGCCATTTTCCAGCTGTCAAAAGCAGACGCCCATGGCAGAAACCTTGCCTGAAACCTCCAGCCCTGGTCCACCAGGGAAATCCCAGGCAACTGATAAGACACAGAGCTCAGGGATCCAGGGAAGCTCCATGGCTGATGACATGGATCAGGGCTGCTCTGCGGGGCTGTATGCCAGAGAAGCATGGCTACTGTTACCATAAATATGACTATTGCCAACAGAAGGGTCTGCTTGATCCAGAGTTACAAAGGAGAAACAGGGCTCTCAGTGAGAAGGTGATTTATTGTGAGTACACAAGCAAGGAACTGGGGGGAATCTTCCCAAAACCAACTCCCTGTAGGAATGTGAGTTGGGTTTTTTATATGCAGGGATAGAAATAAAAGGAAAAAAATGAAGGGCACATGGCACAGTTTTGCCAGATCAGCAAAGATGCAAGATTTCTTCAAGGGTCTTGTAATAAGGAACAGGATACACTCCTTAATTTTGTTTTCCTCCAGCACATCAGACTTATCCTTGCAATCCCATTTTCAGTGGTTAATTAGTCACAGTTCAGAGTTAGATTGTGATGTGTAGGCTCCTAAATTCAGGACTTCTATAACTACCTTTTCTGCTGACCACTCTGGCATGTTTGACCTTTGGTTCTTAAGTGGGATGTCACTGACTTAGTGAGCCACAGGGTGCCACCTAATGCCATCTGGTCTGATTTTACAATGAAATGTCTTATTCCTGTAAGTGGAACTGAGAAGTTCTGGATAATGTCTTAATTACAAGGCACTAACAAGCAACTGAGGGAAGATTAATGGACAGCCAGGTCAGCTACTTCCAGGAAGGGATATTAGAGATTTTATAGCTGCTTATGTGGGGAAAATTCTTAATATACAACTTTCCCACTATCAGGGGTATAGTGCCAATTATAAGTTCAAATAAAAGGGGTAGAAGAATCAACTGTATGGAAATCATAAATGAGCCTAATTCGATTACAGTAGAGAAATAGGTCATCATATATCCCAAGGTAAGGCTCACTAATGGGGTACTGATTTCATGGGGTTGTGTGCCTTGCCTATAGTGTCCAGATGTTTCTAGAGCCATTGGAAGAATGCCTGTTTGAGGCTTTGTTTACTGTGGCAGTTAGTGAGATCCTCCTGAGGTATGCATAAGAGTAACCTCTGAAATGACATCCCAACTCACTTTGAAATCTTATAGCCATAAAAACTCTTTTGTATTTAATTTTCCTCCTTTTGGTCAAGGTCATTTTCCAAATGTACTTTGAGTGGCACATGATAATAATCCCTTGGTTCCAGGGATGCATTGTAATCCATTTCATTTAAAGTCACTACTGATAAAGCAGGACTATCTCCTGCCATTTTGTTATTTAGGCTTTGTGAATGTTATACCCTTGTTTGACCCTCAATTTTCCAATTAATGCCTACTTTCTTATTTATTTGTGTTTTTATAGTGTACCATTTTGAGTCCCTTCTCATTTCTATCTGGCTATATTAATCATATATTCTCCTTGTGGTTACCATAGAGTAAAAATTTAATATCGTAGTATATATAACAATCATATTTGATATTTTATTATTAAAATTATTGTTATTAATAGTTTTCTGTCCCCGTAGCTCTTTCTGAGCCCAGGGTCTTCCCATTCATACCCTCACTTTGAGAACTATGAAGTCTGAATCCTAATATATTTTATCAAATTTAGAAAAATTTTCATGCCGTTTGAACAGAATTATATAGAAATATTTGAGTAAAGAGTATAATATGCCCGTCATAGAAAAGAGAAAGAGCATGGCTCACAATTTTCCAAATTTTCTAAGCAGTACCAAACATCTCCATATTAATGACTGATTCCTGGAAGTAATAATCCTAACAGCAAAAACTTCATTGGATGAATTGATGAAAGAAAAGATTTATGAATAAATTTCTATCGTCAATACTGAAAATATGAATTATTATTAAAATAGCTAAAATAGATGTCATAATAAGGAAAAGGGAAACCTTTGAAATAATCTAACGTGCCCCTATAGAGCATGGTACAAAAATATACTTTTTATACTTGCCTACAAAAGTGACTTCCTGTTGAAGATTTACTGTCATTCCTATTGTTAAAATTATGTAGTAAATGATTTTAACCTGGAAACAAGGAGTTTAAGTATTCATAAATTTATACAGTTTGGATTGCATATTCTCTTTTTTTGGTCCCATTGTCAGCCATCTCAGTTCAGGTTTCTCTGACAGGGTTTGGGTCAGTAAACATTGATGGCTTTTATTTAATCATTCTTGAAACTGACTTAGGTAAATCCCATATACATCCAAATTAATCCCCAGCATTCCTTGGTTGGGCATGGATTTCTTCAGAGTTCTTCCATTATTCCCTTCACAGTGGTTTCCTTCAACAATAAGCCCCAAACTTGGACTTTAATAAATAACAAATATCCAAATCAGTGTCTACTGTTCTGTCACTAAAGTTTCTGATCCTCTTCCTATGTCCATCTCTGATATCAAAATTAAGACACACAGACCGCATACCTGAACTTATGGAGTTCACTTTCTGGGGGAGGAGGCTGTCAAGAAAAGTGCATTATTAGTGGTAAGAATTTGGTAGAAACACAGAGGTTTTGGTAAACTTTAGATAGGCTCCAACACTGGACTTGAATATTCAAGGAAGGCTTCCAAATTATTGATAGTTTAGTATCTGAAAGAAGACCATGCTGGATGTTGTTTTAAGGATTTCCAGCAATAAGGGATTTCATTAGCAAGTCACTAATGCATTTTTAGAGGTAGGAATCTCTCATGTTGCCTCAATCATCCTAAGACAATGGAATTGAACAACATTATAAACATATAATGTTTATATGGAAACATAGGAAACATATACAGGGCACTTCACACAATGGAAGCATATACATTCTTCTCAAGTGCACATGGGATATTCTTCAGGGTAGACCATATGTCTGGTCACAAAAAAGTCTAAACATTTTTAAAGATTTAACGTATCTTCTCTGACAACAATGGAATGAAAGTAAAAATCAATTCCAGAAGGAAACCTGGAAAATTCACAAATATGTGGAAATTAACAACACATTTTAAGGAGCTAGTGGGTCAAAAAAATAAATCACAAGGAAACTAGAAAATGCTTGAGATGAAGAAACTCCATAACACAATATAGCAAAACTTATTTTGAAAGGAGGGATCAAAGTAAAATTCTTTGAGTCCAGCACTGTCCTAGTATGAAAACCAAACAAAGGCACTGAACTGGAGATATTTATCCTTCATGAACATAGATGCCAAAATCTTCAACAAAATATTTCCAAACCAGAGGCCGGCTGTATAGCCCAGCGGATAGGATAGGGCACTGGTACACCACATGGGAGGCCCTGGGTTCGGTTCCTGGGGACCTCTCCGAGCGGGCAGATGGCCTTGAGAAAGGCAAGCCGCCGTGGGCGGGGCAAAGCTGCCGTGGGCAAGGCAAAAAGCCGCCACGGGCAGGGCAAGTCACCCGTGAAACACAGAGCTGAGCCACCTGCGAATCACGGAGCCGAGCAGCCCGCAAAACACGGAGCTGTACTGCCCACGAAACATGGAGCTGAGCCGCCCGCAAAGCACGGAGCTGAGCTGCCTGCGAAACGGAATGGAGTCACCCATGAGTGGGGTGAGCCGCCTGCATGGAGGGCCGACTGGGCGCGTTGCCACAAAATGGGGAGAGACAAGAAGCAGACATAGAAGAACACAGAAAAAATGAACACACAGCAAGAGCAAGCAGAAGGGGTGGGATATGTAACCAAATAAATAAATAAATAAATAAATAAATAAATAAATAAGATTGTTTCAATTGTCCAAAAAAAAAAAAAAATCCAAACCAAATCTAGCAGGATGTTAATAGGATTAAACAACATGATAAAGTAAGATATAACAAGAATGCAAGGAATATATCACCATATAGAAGTCAATCAATGTAATACTCCACATTAATAGATTGAAAAAGGAGACCATATCATTTGATTCAGAAAACACAATTGATAAAATCCAACATCATTTCATAATAAAAGCAATCAATGAGCTTCCTCAAGCTGATAAAGGGGATTTATGAAAAAATCCATCATAAACAATGGAGAAAGTCTGATACTTTCCTCCTAAGATCAGGAACAAGACAAGGATCCTTGATTTCACTTTCTGCTATTAAACATTGTACTGGATATTCTTGTCAGAGCAATTTGTCTATAAAAAGAAATAAAAGGCATGCAAATTGGAAAAGAACTAAAATGATCTCTATGCTGACATTATATGACCTATTACACAGAAAATCCTATAGAACAGACACAAATATATCAGCTTAGACTCATGTACACACACATACCCCTAATTATTAGAACAAATAAATGAATGAAATAAAGTTACAGGGTAAAAGATTAACATACATAAATCAGTTATATTTATGCATTGTGAGGAATCAAAAAAGGAAATTAAGAAAATAATTTATAGTGGCATCAAATAGAATAAAATTGCTAGGAACAAATTTAACTAAGCTCTGAAAGATATGTATACTGATATTTATAACATTTTGCTGAAAGAAATTAAAGAGTACCTAAATAAATGTGAAGACATCCCATTTAATGGAATGGGAGAGTTATTATAGTTAATGTGGCAATTCTCCCCCGAAAGATATAGAGATACTGTGCAATATCTATCAAAATCCCACAGGCAATTATTTAAAAAAAAAAGAAAAAGAAAAAGCTAACCCTTGAAATCATGTAATTATAAGAGACCCCGAATAGATGAAATTATGCTGAAAAAGAACAAAACTAGACGATATCCAATTCTATATTTCAAAGCATAATACACATCTGCAACTATTTATTAAAGATTTATTTATTTTTATTTATTTTTCTCCCCCCTTTGTTGTTTTACGCTTGCTGTCAGCTCTCTGTGTGTTCTTCTGTGTCTGCTTCTCTTCTCTTTAGAAGGCACTGGGAACCAATCCTGGGGCCTTCCAGAGTGGAGAGATGTCCTTGATCTCTTGTGCCATCTCAGCTCCCTGGTCTGTTGTGTCTCTTATTGACTCTCTTCTGTGTCTCTTTTTTGTTGTGTCATCTTTCTGTGCCAGCTCTCCTGCATGGGCCAACAATCTGCGCAGGCCAGCACTTCACATGGGCCTGTTTGCTTTTCACCAGGAGGTCCTGAGAATTGAACCCTGGACCTCTTATATGGTAGACAGGTGCCCAATCACTCGAGCCACATCCACTTCCCCATTTACAGTTATTAATTTTTCAATACACATGGCACCAAAGTCTTGCATTCAGTAAAGGGGAAGTGATTTCAGCATTTAGAGAGAGAATTCCCATCTCTACCTCAGACCACCAGCATCTACTGAGAACTCATCAAGGACCTTCATTAGACCTCTGTTTTGTAGCTTGCCTTGTATAATTTGGATTTGTACACCCCAAAGGTTTCATGAGAGAATTTTATAAAATCTCATACTATTTACAGGTATCACCTATCAGTGCTGTTTCCCTAGAGAACCCTAATACACTCTTCAAATGATTTACAGATACAATGCAATACATATCAAAATCCCAAAGGCCATTAAAAAAAAAAAGTAATGTAAAAGCTGACCTTTAAAATCATGGAATTATAAGAGACCCAGAGTAGCTAAAATTATATTTAAAAAGAAGAAAAAAACCGAGAGGATAGCCAATTCTCTATATCAAAGCATAATACAAATCTACAGTAATTAAAATGGTGTGATACTGGCATAAAATTGAAGAGACATATTGAAGTAACTTTACATAAATGTTCATAGCAGTATTATTTACAATAACAAACAGAAGGAAAGAAACAAATACATATCAATGGATAATCAAAATGCATTGTATCCATACAAAGGAATTTTGTTCAGCCATAAAAAGGAACAAAGTAATGGTACAAGCTATAACAGAAAATTCTTGAAAACATGCTAAGTGAAAGAAGCCATATATAAAAGGTCACTTTTTAAAAAAACATTCCATTTATATGCAATATCCAGAATAGGCAAATCCACAGAGACAGGAAGATTAATGCTTAACAGGGACTGAGGGGAGTGAAGGAGGTGGAATAATTCCTTTTGTGGGTAGGTTTCCTTTGGAGTCGACAAAAAATACTCTGAAATTAGATAAAGCTGTTGCACAACATGCTGAATGTACTAAACACCACTGACTGTACTTTTAAAATGGTTAATTTTATGTTAAGTGAATTTCACCTCAATAAAAAAATGTACAGAAAATGCATGAGATTTTATTCAAAGAAATCCAATTTTCTCTAGAATATAAAACATTTTTAATATAAAGTTGTAAGCAGAAACAATTATTTCTAAATTTTAATGAACATTTATATTCTCATGTTTCTTTTTATACATAAATGATACGATATTCAGAGTAAAATAAAATAAAAATGGCAAATTTAAGGAAATCCTTGAAGTCTTTTCAAATATTTGTTCAATTCAATTATGAATGAAATGGCAATAAAATTATGTCCTGCGCTGTTATGTACTCTAATTTTTACAAAATTTCCCCTTATCAAAACAAGTATAAAATTGGCTTAAAATATTCTTTCAGATAATTACTAACATTTTTATTTTGTTCTAGAGAATATTATGTAGCTTCTACCCTACCACTCCCACCCTCCATTCTTCATCCCAGTAACCTGTTGGATTTTTGTCACATCATTAGGCCTGTTGATGTAAATAATACACTTTGATGTAAAATTCAGAAGGGAGGTGTACAGGGTTTTCTTCACCAGTTCATGGATTTAAACTTTGCCAGTCTAATGGAGAAAGTATGTCTTAAATTTTTCTTCCTTTAATTAGTGCATGGGTAAATTCAAATAATTCTTTCCTAGTGCCCAGGCAGTGATCAGAATAACAAATCCTTCCAAAGTGTACGATCAGTGGTATTCTTTGTAATCATTAGGCCTGTTGAAATGTCCATATTTATTCATCTTCCATTTATCTTTATTTCCAGATTTATTTCAGAGAATTCCAGGCTTTTATCTATAGAGAACCAGTGTGTTAAGATCCATAATGAATCTCCAGGACCTGGAATATTTCTTAGTAACATAATGCAACCAAAAGAAAGTAAGAATGAATAAAGAAATGAATGAATCTTCATAATTTATTTTAGTAATAGCCTTACATATCCAACATAATCTGAGAGTTATAACTTTGAACTTATCTGGTAAATCCAATGAAGATGAACAGTTTGTGTTTCACAGAATGAAGAAGTGATTACTTTTATTATCTGTGTAATCAGGGTGTGACCCCTGGAATATAGTCCTAATGTGGTTTGACTGTTTTAAAAGGGTATGCAGAAACAGAGGTTATAGTCACCTGAGAAAAAGAAACTGGACAGAGCAGGACTTTGGGAAGAGAAGAAAGCACTGCTTTCTTTTGGAACCTGTCTCAGAACCTAGTTGACCTCTCCATTTCTTCCAATGTTGGGGTTCTGGCGAGTTCTCCAAACAATAAATGTGAGCAGGCAACACTTAATTGCATTTTTTATAAGTCCTGATTATATTGACTTTTTTATATACCAAAGAAATATCTTCCATTTTATTCTATCAACTTTAGCTTTACCATTCTCATTCCCTATTTTTGACTATTTGTGTCCTTTATTCATTTTTTATTTAAATCTATTTCATTACTTTTAATTGAATTTCCAAGATTCTGAGTCTTTTCTGTTCAATACTGTAAGCAGTAGATATATGAGACTATTAAATCTAAATTAGTAAAATTTAAGTAACAACAAAAATCAGTGCTTTACTAGCACTAACCAAATTTCAAGTGCACAATAGCAATATGTGGCCAGTGGCTTCTATAATGGAATGTGGAGATACAGAACACTATCTTCATTATAGAAGCAACTACTAGGAATGTTGATCTTAAACTTAGAGGTGTTTCTTCTATTTTTCCCATTTATAAATGATTCATTTTTTGCTACTTTATTGACTCCCTTCTATGTCTGTACCCCAATAATATTTAATTTTATTTCTTTTAACATCTTAAGGTAGATGCTTATATCATTTAATTATTCATTTTAATTTATAAAATTATTTTACACAATACAAGACCAATACTTATTTTGGGAATATTGGTTTAGATTTGTGAATCTGGTAATTTTATGAAATGTATTCAACTATTATTGCTGTTCTTCATATTGTACATTTTATTTATGCCAAGAATTTTTAGAAGTTTCCTTCCTTAATTTTCAGTTCATAGATTTTTTTTCCATGTTTGTCATAATTTTCTCATTTTATTTTCTTTTTCTTCCATAGCTTAGTTCCTCTAAGTCAAGGCTAAGCCAAATAAGGAAAACTATTCTGTGTCAATCAATAAGATTATTTTCTTAAAGACTACCTTATTCTGCCTATAGAAACCTTCTGGCTGTCACTCTTCTGAGCTCCCTTCCATTTTATGAACTATATGTTGTCCAACTCATGAATTGCTTAAAAAAGATGTGAGATTCAGAAAATTAATTTCCTTTGGAATTTGGGGGTTTTTGGGGGGCAGTTTTGGCAATGAGGACAGGACCCAAAGGTGACTGCTGGTGACTCTGGAGACAAGAAGACAGACAGACAAAAGTACATGCTGTAGACAACCAGCAAGATGGTGGCAGAGTAAGGAGTGCCTTGAGTCAGCTCATGATATGGGACAGTTAGTAATCACCCAGAGCTATCTAAAGCACCTGGTTGGGGGCTCCAGGAGACCAGAAAGAGCATCCTGCAACATCCTTGAAAGAATAGAAGGTAGAGACTATCCATCTGCAGAGAAGATTCATAAATAGAGCACTCCACACCAAGGAGTCCAGTGGCCTTCCTCCAATGGTGGCACAAGCTGCCTCAGGAGCTATTCCGTGGCTGGAATTGGAAGCTTCACTTCCAAAAATGGGAGAGGAAGAGACAGTTGGGCGCAAACTTCAGCTACTGAGTAGTAAATTTGGCAGGCTAAAATATAATCCTAAGAAGAGCTAAGGTTTGAACCTGTCCAAGTCAGAAAGAGGCTGGTAGCCACCATTTTAACTCCATCCCTGGCACAAGGGAAAGTGGGGGTGGACTGAAAATCACAGTGCTGGTAAGGACTGGCTTCTTTCTATCCACATCAGATTGCACCTCTAGACTAAGCCCCACCTCCACCTCCGGCAGGGAGGAAACTGGGGGGACCTGTACCAGCCTCTCCGGAAAATACATGCCATGCCACAGATGCTGGTGATCATCCTACTCTGGTAGCACAAGATGCCTCAGGAGCTAGTCTGTGGCTGGAGTTGGAAGCTCCATTTCTCAAACACAGGGGAAGGAGAGACAGTTGGCCACTGACTTTGGCTACTGATTTGTGAATTCAGCCAGCTAAAGTATAACCCTAAGAACAGCTGAAGTTTGAACCTAGCTATGTCAGAAGGAGGCCGGTAGCCACAATTTTGACTCCACCCCAGCATGAGGAGAAGCCAGGCTGACTGAAAATCACATTGACTGTAGCAAATGGCTTCTTTCACCCAGACTGGACTGCAGCCCTAACCTACACTTCAGTCCCACCTCTAGCAGAGAGGAAGCTGGTGGGCCCTGCACCATCCTCTCCAGGAAGCTGTAGGTACATTTGGCTGGCACAGACTGAATAGTTGGAAATCTCCTGGGGCAACTGTGGTCATTTTCGACCTGCAAGGCATAGGTTGCTGCCCACACCTGCAGCTGCATCCCAATACCAGGCAGGGAAGAAAAGGATGTGAAGCTCCATCAGTCTCTCTGGACAACTACAGTCTAGGCCTGCAGAACTTGGATTTTTACACATGGCTGTGACTCTGTCCCTACCCCTAGCAAAGGAGAAAGTTGGGAGGAGCTTCATCAGTTACTTGGGCAATGCTGGCTTCTTGAGCCTCCACAACTGAAGGCACCAACTACATCCTTGGCTCCTACTACACAACCAGCAAGGCAGAAAAGGCAAGAAAACCCTAAACTGAAGAGAATAACTGCAGGCAGAATAAATACATCTAGCAAGCCAGATGCTAAGACACCAACAAAAAATTACAATCCACACCTGTTAAAGATATGGCCCAGTTAAAGGAACAAGATAAGCCTCCAGATGACATAAAGGAGTTGAGACAACTAATCATCTATAAGTTCAAATAAATCTCCTTAATAAATTCAATGAGATGGCTAAAGAGATTAAGGATATTAAGAAGATACTGGATGAGGACAAAGAAGAATTTGAAAGCATACATAGAAAAACAGCAGATCTTACAGGAATAAAAGGTGTAATAAGTGAAATTTAAAATACACTAGAATCAGGGAAACAGATGTGACTCAAGCTATTGGGCTCCTGTCTACCATATAGAACGTTCAGGGTTCGATTTTTGGGGCCTCCTGGTAAAAGGCAAGCTGACCTGCATGGTGAGCTGGCCTGAGTGGAGAGCTAACCCGTGGAGGGTGCTGGCCTGTGTGGAATGCTGGCCTGCATGGGGTGCTGGCCCGTGCAGAGAGCTGGTGCAGCAAGACAACACAACAAAAAGAGAGACAAGAAGAGATGCAGCAGACCAGGGAGCTGAGGTGGCAAAAGAGATTCAGCACCTCTCTCCCATTCCAGAAGGTCCCAGGATTGGTTCCTAAAGAGAAGACAAGCAGACACAGAAGAACAAACAGAGAGCAGACAGCGAGTACAAAACAACGAGGGAGAGGAGAAAAGAAAGAAAGGAAAGGAATGGAAAGGAAGGAAAGGAAGGAAGGAAGGAAGTAAATCTAAAAAATATATCATATAATAGCAGATTTGAGGAGGCAGAAGAAAGGATTGGTGAGCTTGAAGAAATGGCCTCTGAAAGTGAACATACAAAAGAATAGATGAGTGTCATGGGTATACCAAAAGGAGAAGATAAGGGAAAAGAGGCAGAGGGAATATTTGAAGAAATAATGGAAGAACATTTCACAACCTTATTGAAGGACATGGATAGACATGTCCAATAACTACAACATATTCCCATCCAAATAAATTTGAATATACCACCTCTGAGACATACTAATCAGAATGTCAAATGCCAAAGACAAAGAGAGAATTCTGAGAGCAGCAAGAGAAAAGCAATGCATAACATATGAGGAATATCTAATAAGATTAAGTGTCAATTTCTCCTCAGAAATCATGAAGGCAAGAAGACAGTGGTATGATATATTTAAGACTGTAAGAGAAAAACTTCAAGCCAAGAATCTTTTATCTGGCAAGATTATGTTTTAAAAATGAGAGTGAGTTTAGAATATTCACAGATAAGCAGAAACTGAGAGTTTGTAACCAAGAGACCGGCTTTGCAGGAAATACTAAAGGGTGTGCTACAGTCTGAAAAGAAAAGACAAGACAGAGAGGCTTGGAAGAGTGTCTAGAAATGAAAATTATATCAGTAAAAGTAATAAAAGTCTCAAGAGCGGTGAAAATAAAATATGACAGATAAAGCCCAAAGGTCAAAATGGGTGAAATGAGGATTGCCTTTATAGTAATAACATTGAATGTTAATGGATTAAACTCACCAATCAAAAGACAGAGACTAGCAGAGTGGATAAGAATATATGATCCATCTATATGCTGTCTGCAAGAGACCATCCTTAGACCCAAGGACACCAATAGATTGAAAGTGAAAGGCTGGGCCCGGCTAGATAGCTCAGTGGATAAAGAGCTCGCTGGGAAACCACATGGGAGGCCCTGGGTTCGGTTCCCGGGGACCTCTCCTAGCGGGCAGACCGCCTTGAGAATGGCAAGCCGCCATGGGCGGGCCGGAGCCGCCGTGGGCAGGGCAAAAAGCTGCCACGGACAGGCAAAAGCCGCCACGGGCAGGGC
>PVKH010026193.1:0-13263 GCA_004027955.1 Chaetophractus vellerosus | reverse complement strand
TCCTCTCCATTAGGGGGTGGGGTTGGGTTAGTCCAAGGCATGTTTTATGTGGTTCCCCAGAGGGTCCCCAGCAGAAGTGAGCTTTGTTTAACTTTAGTGGTAAGCAGCTCAACAGCATACCTTTTATTGGCAATTCCTCTTCCCCGTCTTGTCCTCTTACTCCTGCATCCAAGTCCTTGTCTCAGACCCTGCTTTCAGGGTCACCCGAACTAAGAAATTGGCTGTAATATTTACTACAATATTAAATGCAATAGATTACATTTCTGTGTTTTTATCAAACAACTGCAAAGTATCAGAATAAAAACTAATCTTTACTAATTATGTTAAAGTGTGGTCAGGTTTTTAAAGTTAGTTTACTATTCATTAAACTTTTAAAATTTTGTATGTATATTTTTTTCCTCAAGGTTTTAGTTCACCTAATTTTTAGGACTTGGTACTGTTAAATGCTAGACTAATGGATCTTATGTAACAGAAGGGATAGATATACATACTTGTGTTTAAGGATTCCATTGTAGTTTTAATTAAAATTGGAAATATCCTAAAATTTAACAACAAGAAATTAGTCAAATAAATTATGGTATATATATCTACATGATATACTGTACAGCTATAAAATCATGTATGAAGATATTTGATAAGGATAAATGCTTAAACTGTCTTAAAAGAATATAAAGTTAGGTACCAGTTAATATAGTATGACCTCACTTTTTTAAAAGTATGAACTATATACAAAAAAATTTGTAGATCATCCAGAATGTTAGCAGTAGTTATTACAGTTGGGTAAGTCTGGGTGGTTTATATGTATATTCAACAGATTTTTATAAAGAACATTTCTTCTGTTACACTGGAAAGAAGGAATTTTTTTTCTGTAATCCTTAGATAACTCTTGAAAATAATTTAGTGTGGTGCTCATTTTAAAGTGTTGTGGCATTATCAAAGAAATATCATTACATGCATATTAATTTTTGACACCTTTATCTTAGGTTTGGAGCTGTTCAGGATGTTTCTGTATATTTCACATGCCCTGTATCCAGAAGTGGGCTAAAGACAGCCAGTTTCTTGTATCTTCTCCTTTGATGGATGATGACTTTGGAAAGAGAGATTACCCCTGGCCTTGGTAACTTGTTCTAATTTAGTTGGAATATTTAGTTGCAGGATACATGAAAATTATAGATAAGTTATTTTAATTAGTTTGGTTTTTGAAGATGTGAGACTTTGGCTTTTTAAAATTTTTTGTCCAATCTGTATATCTACTAATTCCTTTCATTAGTTAAGAAATCATTCAGACTTCATTTTTTTTGCCTGCAAAACAACTCCATAATTATCCTTTTTTAAAAAAGGAACTTTCTTTTTTTTGATGAGTGAGAATCATTCATAATTCTGGTAATTCTCTTATGTAGAAAACCCTTGTATAAGTGCCTCTTTTTTTTTCCTTTGGAAAAAAAATCACTATTGTGATTAGTATCACATTGTAAAAGACTGCCATTAACATATTTTGAGCACAGTCTTCCCAATTTTGCCCTTGAAATCCCACAAAACTGTAGGTATATGTTTCCAGTCTTATTACTTTGTCTACATTTTATTATTTGGCTTATTATTGATGATGATTTGTTCTTGAACTTCTGCCATTTATTTCCAGAAAGAGTTAGAAAGTAGAAACTTTTAAAAAAAATCTCTGTTAATCTTATATCCCTATAAATAACGACAATAACAAATTATACATACTGGCAGCCCAGGCGATAGATTTACTGTCTAGGTTATGACAAAAAAAAAAACACGTAACCTTCAGGAACCCTATGTGTATGTGTATACTTATTTTTGTACTTAGTTTTATATTAATAATTTTATGTTCCTTTTCTTAAGGGCCCCAAATTGTATAAGATTCAGGCCTCACAAAACTCGGATACTTGTCAGACCTTCCTTTTTTTCCCTAAATTCAGATATTCTTGTGGGCTGTAGTTTTTAAAAAATACTTTTGATGTTACTTTGTTAAAACAAATCTGCAACAAATTTCATTCCCATGTAACCAGTGGGAATATTGAAGTTAATTGAAGCTAAACAATGTGTTCAGTCATAGTCTTCTCCTGAGCGAGTATTGCAAAGCTTTCTGACTTCTGAACTCAGTGCTTTTTCTATTTTTACAATTTTTCTGTCTTATGATAATACTATGAAATGTACTATTTGTTTTCTCATCATTGGTGTTAGCTTCTCTGAAATGGCTCACAATTTTAAAGTATATTTGTTTTGATATTGTGTATTATTTGTTTACGGGGGAGATTTTAGTGTTTAATTGGTACAGAATTAAACAGATATTCTGGCTTGTTAGTTTTAGAGACTTGAACATTAAGTGTACTTTTCTCACTTTTACTCTTCTCACTTCTATTTTAAGTAGTCATTTTGCCATAACTGCTACTCTTTTCTTAAATCTATAAAGAAAAAAAAATTAATCAACTGTGCAGCATCCTTTGGGTTACATATTCCACATTTTTTTTTTAAAGATTTATTTATTTTATTACATATCTCCCCTCCCCCCCGCTGCGGCGATGCGCCGAGACTGGTCACTGCGCAGGCGCGGCTTTCCCCGCTTGTGGGCGGCTTCTGCTTCCATTCACGGCCGGCTCTCAGTTCGTGGGTGGCTGGCTGCGCTCCATTTGCGGGTGACCTGCCCTGCCCGTGGCGGCTTTTTGGCCTGTCCGTGGCAGCTTTTTGCCCTGCCCACGGCGGCTCTGGCCCGCCCATGGCGGCTTGCCATTCTCAAGGCAGTCTGCCTGCTAGGAGAGGTCCCCGGGAACCGAACCCGGGGCCTCCCATGTGGTATGCCGGCACCCTATCCACTGGGCTATCCAGCCGGCCCCCCATATTTTTTAGGAAAGAAAATA
The DNA here is from genome assembly GCA_004027955.1 of Chaetophractus vellerosus. NCBI lineage: Eukaryota > Metazoa > Chordata > Mammalia > Cingulata > Chlamyphoridae > Chaetophractus > Chaetophractus vellerosus. The sequence continues at coordinate 10,384 of PVKH010026193.1, read as the reverse complement.
AATGGCTATTCTCACTGAGAACCTATTTTGTTTAACAATCATCAAAATGGAGCTAGAACTTGATGTTAATAGTAGTGTATGTTCAGTGGATATGGAGTGTTTGTAAGTAAAATTAGTTAAAATATGTTAATAGTTTTAAATGTTTTTTTTGTGGAAATTAAAAATTTAAAATACATGTTTCTAGCTAAGACATTGCTTGTTTATGAACAAGATGTGGCATAACTAATTTCATTGTTGGCATGGTATTAGTATTATTATTAATATACTTTATTTTTAGAGAAGTTTTAGCTTACAGAAAAGTTACATCAAAGGTATAGAGGTTCTCATATAACCCACCCCTTCCCCCTCTCACGTTTTCCCCTATTAATAACATCTTACATTAGTGTGGTACATTTGACATTTGTTACAATTGATGAACCAATATTGAAACATTGCTAATATCCAAGGTCTGTAGTTTACATTATGGTTTATACTTTGCACTGTACAGTTTTATAGGTTTTGATAAAATGTTTAATGGCCTGTACCCACCATTGTAATATCATGCAGAACAATTCTAATACCCCCAAAATTCCCTATGTTCTACCTATTCTTCCCTCCCCCTCCCCTTAGAATCTCTGGCAACCTCTATCTTTATTATCGATGGGCAAGTTCTTCCATTACTACGACGCTAATAAGTCTACTTTGGTCCATGCTTGCATTTCCCCCACCCCCCATATTTGTTCATTCCTCAATTTTGAGACTTTTGGGATGATGTTTCCTGCTCTACTTCTGATTAGGAGGAGGCTTTGGTCTTATGAGGCAGATGGAAGAAACTGTTTTGCTTGCAGTTGTAGATACTCTTTGTGTGGGGTGGGTGTTGTTCATCATCATCATTTGGTTAGTTGTTCTGGGTGCATCCGATGAACTAGAGTAGTAGGTATTGGTTGCAACCCTGCTGAGATTCAGGGCTCAACCAGCATATGAACAGACCGAAGATTTAAGTCCTTTGGACATATATATTTAATGGGTATAGTGCTAATTATAGGATCAAATAAGAGAGGTAGAAGAACCATGAGTAGGGAAATTATAAGTGAGTCTTACTCTGTTATATTGGGGGAACAGATTATCATGTATTCCAAGGTAAGGCCCACTGACCGGCTGCTAATTTCATGAGGCTGTGTGCCTTGCCTATAGTGACCAGATATCCCTAGAGCCCTCAGAAACACCCTTGTATGAGGTTTTGTTTACTGTGGCAACAGAATAAGCAAAGTGAGATCTGTTTGCGACGTACATAAGTGTAACCTCTGAGATGACTTCCCGACTCACTTTGAAATCTCTTAGCCATAAAAACTCTTTTTAATTTAATGCTTCTCCCTTTTGGTCAAGTTCTTTTTCCAAATGCATTGCTGGTTGGTGCATGGTATTAATCCCTCGGCGCCAGGGAGGCTTATGCCTGGGAGTCCTGTGCCATGTCAGGGAGAAGGTAGTGAGTTTATTTGCCAAGTTTGGCTTAGAGAGGAAGGTTTTCATGAAGTAACGCTTAGGCATTAGTTGTTATTAGGTTAGGTTTCACTTTTACAAAAATAAGGTTCATTAATAAAAGCACTACTATTGAAGTCTTGGCATATTGGGCTGTTTTCTTTTATTAGGCACTGCCTATATACTCCAGAGGTTTTAGCCCCTCTCTCTGGGAAAGTAGTAGGACTCCCCAGGATGGGAGTTTAATATTTTGTTGGTTATTGTGTGGGTCTCCACCCACTGAGAAAACTCGCTATAAAAATATAAACACATTTATTTTCCATAGGAGCGTGCCCCAGGTATGCCCCTCCCATACATTCCTCTACCACTGACCCCCTGCACCTGTGACACTCCCCTGTGCCATGGATCCTGCAAGAACAGTTCACCCATTTCAGCCACAGTCCTTGGCCTCCCCAGAGTTCACCATGCCACACATTCACCTGTTCCTTCATCCTGCATGGCATTATTTTAAATAAAACCCAGGTATTTGCATATATTGCTCTCACCCCCTCCCATTCCAGAGCAGTTCATTCTCAGTGCTGACGGGCTGTTTTAAGGTGTGGCAAATCGCCTTTTAACCAGCCATATTTAAGCTTATTAAAAGTATATATCCTTCTCCATACTTGCTTAAAGGAATGGGAGAAATTTTTCCTTTAGTAAAGGAAAATGTAACTCTTTCAACATAAATGCCAAATTTATTCCCGATGAGACATGGTATTTTTGTTTTTCATTACAAGAACAAATATCTTTTGGTTATTTTGAATTATTATGTGGGGTTTATTGAGAAAAAGAACATGTTCTCAGGACAATGAACACATATTATATATTATACAAAAGAAATTTAAGTGATGATGTGAACTTTTCTTTGACTTAGGCACATTTGAAATATATCCTATAGCAGATGTTGAGAATGTTAAAATTCTTTTTTTTAACTTTCAAGGTTTTTCCCCCTTAATTCTATATTTTAGTCATGTTTCTTGCTGCTGTGTTGCCTACCTATAACTTGACTATTCTGTTTGCTGTTGCTAATATATTTTACTTTTTCTTAGTAAACCATATAGCCAAAATTTTAAAAAATTGAGTTTAATAAAACAGATGAATACCTCAAAAATAAAGTACAAGTGGTTAATAGAAAGCTAACATTGCTTTCTTTGTGTAGTTGTATTCTAGATGTGTTGTCTAATATGAGCCATCAGTGGCTATTTAAATTTTTAAAAATTAATAAAATTTAAAAATTGGCTCTTCCTCAGTTGTCTGCACTAACCACTTTCCAAGTGTTCATTAGCCAAATGTGGCTTATGGCTACTGTATTGGATAATGCAGGTATAAAATAATTCTATCATCTATGCTATTGGACAGAGCTGTTCTAGATAGTTGAAATCAATTTTAATAAGATCTTAGTTATTTACTAATCTAAAGATGGAGCAGAGAATGCATTAATGTAAAACTAATTGAACACTTTTACTAAGTGTATTAATATTCCTTTCCCTCACATTGCTTTTAAAGATAAAGTTAACTTTATTGATTTTCTTCCTCTTTGTAGTCCAAAATGTAGGTTTGAATACAAAAGATCCGAAACACCTAGTAGATACTATTGCTATTGTGGAAAAGTAGAAGATCCACCTTTAGATCCGTGGCTTGTGCCTCATTCATGTGGCCAAGTATGTGAGAGAGAATTTAAACCTCCTTGTGGTCATAGGTGTTTACTCCTTTGTCATCCAGGTGAGTTATATATTACATTTTAAATTGATGGTGGGTGGTTATTTCTTCTTAAATTGAGGCAAAAAAAAAATATGTCAAGGTTGAATTCCAAATTTAAATTTACCTTAAGAAAATATTGAAAATGAATGCCTTTTAAAGTATCAGTAAGGAAAGCTTTAGAAATTGCTGACAGGATTAGGAATTGACAGTTTTAATTTTGACTTCTGATATATATTTTTGTCCTTTCCTTGAATTCTAGGCCCCTGCCCTCCTTGTCCAAAGATGGTCACAACTACTTGTTACTGTAAGAAAGCAAAACCTATTCCTCGTAGGTGCAGTGCCAAAGAATGGTCTTGTCAGCTGCCATGTGGGCGGAAGTTGCTATGTGGACAACACAAGTGTGAAAATCCTTGTCATGCAGGTATCTATTATGTGTTCTGATTTTAAGCAAGTCAGAGTAATCTCTATTGCTTTAATAATGTTCTGGTCCTAACTTATTCTGGTTTTAGGAAATTGTCAGCCCTGTCCAAGAGTTAGTAGACAAAAGTGTGTCTGTGGCAAACAAGTAGCTGAAAGAAGTTGTGCAAGTCCACTGTGGCACTGTAATCAAGTAAGTGTATGTGTATTTTGAGGATTGGATATTAAAGAATATGGAAAGCATAAACACCTAGAAAGCAGAAATGCTAATTAGGTTTAATTGGATGAAAGGATATAAAGAAAAGCAACTCAGATGAATTATATCCATCTTGTAGGAAACTACTTTCCAATTAATGTCATTTTGACTACTAGGGGAATTTTTTTTTCTTTCCCAGATTAACAGTTGTTTGAATTTTTGATTCAGAAAGGATATACTTTCTTTTCTGCTAGCTCTCTTGCCTTCTCTTCTTTTTCTTTTCAACTAACATCTCTCCCCCCTTCCTTTCCCCTTCTTGAGGAAGTAGTATTGATTTTGTAGGTTGCTTGTCCTAGAATTGGCATGGTTTTAGTGCCATTTGGACAGCTTTGGTGAATGGCCTTATGAAGCTGCGTGTACTTTTTTCTTTTATTATATTTAAAAATCCTCTTTGATGCATAGGGAAAAATGCATATATATGAAACATGTAAGATACAAAACATAATATTATGAGGAATGTAAAGAAATTGTTATTTTTGTGATAAAAAATGGATTATGCCTTGTACAAAGCCCTTTATGGTTAACTCTAAATCCTTCAGTAGTCTTATTGCATTTTATTTTAGGTCTGTGGAAAAACACTGCCATGTGGTAATCATACATGTGAGCAGGTTTGCCATGTTGGTGCTTGTGGAGAATGTCCTCGATCTGGGAAAAGATTCTGTCCTTGTCAGAAATCAAGTAAGACTTAAAAAAATTTTTTTGATGGGATATGATTAATTACCGTGCTAACTAAAGAGGATTAATTCAACAACAAAAACATATTTCTTAATTTAATTAGATTTCTCTGGGAGCTCATAATGTAATTTCAGTAATTATACAAGTTTGATATTAGATTTCTGTATGTTTGGATGAGAGACAAAATATAGTACAGTGGTTAAGAACTCAGACTTTGGAGTCAGGTATTCAAATCCCACATCCATGAACCAGTTTTCTCAAGTTAAATGAGAACAATAATAGTAACTCCTTCATAAGATTGTGAGAATTAAATGATGCAGTACACATTAAGGATTTAGTATAGGGCCTAGCACATAATCATAAGCTATTTCCATTATTGTGTATTAGGTTACTAGGTTATAGGTCAATTTATTTTTGACTGCTTTGAGTTAAAGATATATTAGTGTTACAGTTTGAGTTTGCTTCCTTAGATATTTACCAATACCAGGAAACATATTTATAAGGTTATTTCCAATACTTGTCATTATAATAGATTTACTTTAAAGGTGAGTTTTATAAAATTTTAAATCTACCTTCATATCTTTTTCTCCTGTGAGGTTAAGAGAAAATTCTTTTTAATAATTCTATATATTGTGGCAAGTCCTTGTAGAGGTTTATGTGGTCTTACTCATTTCTTTAGTGTAGTATTTCTGAAGTATTTAGCTCATAAAAATGTGTTTCTTGAGGATGGAAACTTGTCGTGTCAAAATTCTATTTAAAAAGCATAACCTTCTTTATAAATATTAGAGGTTATTTTCAGTAAAACTATTTTTTACAGTAATTCAGAGAATGCAAAAATTCATACTTTGAAAGGACATTCTTTCAGTAGCTAAAGGATATGGCATGTTGTCAGTGCTTAATAGTAACATATCTAATTTACATTGATTTTTTTTGTCTGCTTTTAGAGTTTTCTTTGCCTTGTACAGAAGATGTACCAACTTGTGGAGATAGTTGTGACAAAGTACTTGAATGTGGAATCCATAGATGTTCACAGCGTTGTCACCGAGGTCCTTGTGAAACATGTAGACAAGTTAGTCATCTCCTATAATGGTTAATTTTAAGAGCTACCTATCATAATGTATCAAATGGGATTGCCCTGAGATTGCTTTACATTACCTGCTTTCATAAACATCTTATGTCATGATCTGTATGAGAGTTTAATGACCTAATATTTATGGTGAAGAAGCAGGAGAATATGCCAACAATCAAATTTAAAAATTTACCTTTTGTTTGTTTTTGCTTTTTAAAAGTTAAAACATTTTCATTTTTATAATGTGGTGGGGGGTTGTCTGCAGACATTCAGACCAGTGATGAATTAGGAAAGATATGAATGCCTAGACTTACTGAGACTTTGAAGTTATATGTCATTTTGGATTTGATCCTATTACAAGGCCAACAGATTAGCTTACTAGAAATTCAAATTTTCTTGCTTTACTGAGAGAAGAAAAATATTTTCACAGTTGTGGGTCTTATATTTCTGGCTCAGTTTTAGGGCAAGATGCATGGTAGCTGTGCAGATATGATTGTAACAAGGTATATGTAATTTTAATCTGTAGTGGTTTTTTACCATTTAATATCAGATTTCTATTAAATTTAACAATAGAAAGCCATATGAAGTCATTTTTGGAACAAAGATAAAAACAAATATTTTAGGAAAGTCAGCTTTGGTTTTGGTAAAGTCATGAAAATTTGCTATTTAATATTTTTCTCCTTTTTTTGTAATTGTAGAAAATGCAGTATGAAAAAAAATAAAATTAACAAAGTTATGTTTAATAGCATTTTTTTGATACTTCCAGGAAGTGGAAAAGCATTGTCGTTGTGGAAAGCATACAAAACGAATGCCATGCCATAAACCTTATCTATGTGAAGCTAAGTGTGTTAAGATACGTGACTGTCAGAAGCATCAGTGTAGGAGAAAGGTATGTGTAATAAACTGATTAAAACATTCTTTTGAATTTTTCTTTCTGTGGCCCATGATAAACACCATCTTGCCTTATTCCTCAAGTGTTTGCCATACTCTTTTCTTTTCATGTAAAATATTTGATTAATTCCTATATAAAATATATTTTCCTTTACATAACATAATTATAGCATAATCCTAATAGTATTAGTGGGAAATCTTGGCAATTTTTTTTTTTAATGACAAGAGACTTCTTGCCCTGTGTATTATCCTCTCAGTTTGATTCTTAGGGGGCTTTATATGTTCTTTGCAGTGTTGTAGTGATAGTCCATTTGATTGAGACTTAACTTCTTTTGTTCAAATCTTATTTGTAGAAGCTTGATTCAGTATCAGATAGATTGCAGTACTTTACTGAGTATAGAATAGCAGTTCTTTTGAGTCCCTTTTATCATTTTGAAATATCCCTCTTCATCTGGTATAAGATTGCTGTTCTTAAATCCTATTGAAATATAGCGGGAGCCGGCTGTAGAGCAGTGGATAGGGCGCCGGTTCACCACATGGGAGGCCCCGGGTTCGGTTCCTGGGGTCCTCTCCGAGCAGGCAGTCCGCCTTGAGCGGGCAAGCCACCGTGGGTGGGGCAGAGCCGCCACGGGCAGGGCAAGTTGCCCGCGAACAGAGCAGAGCCACCTGCGAGTAGAGCAAGCCGCCTGTGCGGTGAACTGACTCGGTGTGTCGCCGCGACGGGCGGGGGCGGGGGGAGACAAAGCAGACACAGAAGAATGCAAAAAAAAAAGAAATATAGCTCTTCAGCTTTCTTTTGATTAGTGTTAATACAGTATATCATTTTCCATTCTTTTATTTTCAGCTTATTTTTTTTTTTTAAAGATTTATTTATTTTATTACATATCTCCCCTCCCCTCCGCTGCGGCGATGCGCCGGGACTGGTCACTGCACAGGCGCGGCTTTCCCCGCTTGTGGGCGGCTCCTGCTTCCATTCACGGCCGGCTCTCAGTTCGCGGGTGGCTGGCTGCGCTCCATTCACGGGCGACCTGCCCTGCCCATGGTGGCTTTTGCCCTGTCTGTGGCAGCTTTTTGCCCTGCCCACGGCGGCTCTGGCCCGCCCACGGCGGCTTGCCATTCTCAAGGCGGTCTGCCCGCTAGGAGAGGTCCCCGGGAACCGAACCCGGGGCCTCCCATGTGGTATGCCGGCGCCCTATCCACTGGGCTATCCAGCCGGCCACTATTTTCAGCTTATTTATATCTTTATATTCAAAGTAGATTTCTTATAGGCAGCATTTAATTGGGTATTAGGTTTTTTCTTTTTAAAATCCAAGTTGATTGTCTTAATTCAGGCAGAGATCATTTATATTCAATGTGATCATTAATATGGTTGGATTTCAATCTATCATCTTGCTATTTATTTTCTATTTGCCTATCTATTCTCTGTTCCCCTTCTTTTTTCTGTCTTTTATTGAGTATTTTTTCAATGATTCCATTTTATCTTCTTTATTTGCTTGTTAGCTATACACTTTTTTGCCTTGTTTCTTGATAGTTGCTTTCACCTTCTTAAGGCTATATAAGAACATTACAAAAATACATATTTCCTTTCTTCTGACCTTTCTGATACGGTTTTCAAACATTTTGTGTTTATGTATTTTATTCTTTAAATCCCAAATACAATGTTATTGTTTTTGCTTAAACTGTCATACTTTTTAAAAGTACAACTTGTATACTTTGGAAAAAAGTATAACTTATAGATTGGAAAAATAAGTCTTTTATATTTACCCTCATATTTATTATTTTTGGTGCTTTTCATTCTTTTGTATTGATTCAGATTTCCATCTGCTTCTAACTGAAGGGCTCCCTATAACATTTCTTATAGTGCTATTCATGAATCCTTTCAATATTTGTGTCTGAAAATGTTTCTGTTTAATCTTTGTTTGTGATACATATTTTTACTATGAAATTCTAGTTTGACCTTTTTTTCCCATGCTTTACAGATGTTGCTTCACTATCTTTTAGCTTGCTTTTTTTCCCCCCCAAATGTGTGTCCTTTGATTGCTATTTTTGTTCCTCTTTACATAATGTTTTTTTTTCCTTTGGCTGGTTTTTTAGATTTTTTCATTTATAACTTGTTTATAGTGTTTCTTTTCTTTCTTTTTTTTTTTTTTCATTTCTGGCATTTTTGTCCTTTATTAGAGAAGTGGGTTTACAGAACAATCATGCATAAAACATAGGATTCCCACCCTATTATAATCATCTTGCATTGGTGTGGAACATTTGTTACAATTGATGATAGCACATTTTAATAATTGGACTATTATCTATAGAGTTCACTGTATAGTATAGTTCTGTGAGTTTTTTAAAAAAACTTTAATGCTACCGTATATACAATCTAACATTTCTCCCTTTTAATCACATTCAGATATATATTTCAGTGCTATTGATTACATTCACAATGTTGTGCCACCATGATCCATTACCAAAACATTTCCATCATTCCAAATAGGAATCCTGTACATTGTAAGCCTTAACTTCCCATTCACTACCCTCACCCCATTCCCTGGTAACCTGTGTTCTAGCTTCTGACTCTATGAGTTTGCCTATTCTAATTATTTCAAGTCAGGGAAATCATAGGACATTTGTCCTTTTGTGTCTGGCTTATTTCACTCAACACGATGTCTTCGAGTTTCATCCATGTTGTTGCATGCATCAGAGTTTCATTTCTTTTTACAGCTGAATAATATTCCATCATATGTCTATGACACATTTTATTTATCCGTTCATCAGTTGATGGAAACTTGGGTTGTTTCCACATCTGTTGACAATCATGAATAATGCTGCTATGAACATCAATGTGTAAATGTCTGTTTGTGTCCCTGCTTTCAGTTCTTTTAAGTATATACGTAGTAGCGGGATTGCTGGATCATATGGCAGTTCTGTATTTAGCTTCCTGAAGAACTACCAGACTGTCTCCCACAGTGTCTGTACCATTCTACATTCCCACCAACAGTGCATAAATGCTCCTTTTTCTCCACATCCTCTTCAAAACTTGTGGTTTTCTGTTTGTTTTTTTTAATGGTGGCCATTCTAATAGGTGAAAATGTTATATCATTGTGATTTTGAACGCTTCCATAATAGCTAGTGATATTGAACATCTTTTCATGTGCTTTTTAGCCATTTGCATTTCCTCTTTGGAGAAAGGTCTGGTCAATTCTTTTGCCCTCCCCCCCCCCCCTTTTTTCTCTTTGAAGTAGCAGGGCCAGGGATTGAACTTGGGATCTCGTATGTGGGAAGCTGGTGCTCAACCACCAAGCCACATCAGCTCTCCTGAGTTGGGTTTTTTTGTTTGTTTGCTTGTTGTTTGTTTTATTGTTTTTAGGAAGCACCAGGAACCGAACCTGGGACCTCCTATGTGGGAAGCAGGAGCTCAACCGCTTCAACCACATCTGCTCCCTGCCCCTTTTTAAAATTGGGTTGTTTGTCTTTTTAATCCTTGAGTTATAGGATCTCTTTATATAGCCTGGATATTAAACCCTTATTGGATATGTGGTTTCCAAAAATTTTCTCCCGTTGAGTAGGCTGCCTTTTCACCTTCTTGACAAAGTCCTTTGAAGCACAGAAGTATTCAAGTTTGAGGAAGTCCCATTTATCTAGTTTTTCTTTCATTGCTCATGCTTTGGGTGTAAGATCTAAGAAATTGCCTCCTACCACATGACCTTGAAGATGCTTTCCTACATTTTCTTCCAGGAGTTACATTGTCCTGGCTCTTTTATTTAGGTCTTTGATCCATTCTATTTCTTCTTGAGTCAATGTAGGTAGTTTGTGTGTTTATAAGAATTTGTCCATTTCATCTAGGTTACATAACTTATTGGTGTAGAGTTGTTCATAATATCCTC
>PVKH010026192.1:0-13261 GCA_004027955.1 Chaetophractus vellerosus | reverse complement strand
AGTTCTGATGTTGGAGTGAGCCGATCGCCGGATAGGCTACAGCTGGCCTTGTGGAGAGACGCAACGCAGAGAGTCTCATAGTCTTCAGCTGAACTCGTGAAGGAAACAGAAGCTAAGCCCGGAGAGAAATGCAGCCCCGGGAACAGAGGAACCCGGAAGCCTGAACCCTGGAGACGTTGGCAGCCATCTTACTCTAACACGTGGACTTGGGTATGGGAAGAAATTTATGCTTTGTGGCCTGGTAACTGTAAGCTTCTACCCCAAATAAATACCCTTTATAAAGACCGACCAATCTTTGGTATATTTCAAAAGGCACACCTTTGGCTGACCAAAACAACCCACTTTTGAAAGTACCATACTTTCATATGTCTTTTTCATGTTGATAAATTTGCAAAATAGTGTTTGAAGGGAAAAAAAATTGATATCTTCTAAAACTCAGAAAATATATTATTAAATCTTCCACAGGAAATTTAATTAAGTTAATTGAAATGGTAGATGTATTTAGAAGTGAGTACTTGTTAATTAAAACTAGGGTATCATCAATGATTCATGACAGGTAATATTAAAAGAAAAAAATACAAATAGCAATAACAAAGGGATAGTTAAAGAAAAGAAATTGTTTAATGCCTAACTTTCTTCTTGTCTTGTCTACATTGCTCGCTTCAATTTGTGCAACTTGACTTGAACCTTTATACTGCTTCTCTCCCCAACTGTTAGCCATTGTGCTGTTCTTTAAAGCAAAGAAAAGAATGCCAAAGCCACCAAGCATAGCAGACATCTAGTTTACTCAAATTGCCACTGATTTTAATATTTTTCTATTGGTAGGATTCATTTAAGAGTTCTTCTGACCTGGAATTCTCTTTAGCCTCCATTTTTATCTATTTAAGTCATATTCTTAAATGTCTAGTTCAAGTTCAATTCTTCTATAAGGACTTTCCTGGCTCAGGACATATAGGTGATTCTAAATTGTCATCCTCTAAACTCCAGTTGAAATCCTCACCAAAATGCGACTTTAAGCTATGCAAGCAGAAAGAATATATAGAAGAAGCTAGTGTAGAGCTGGAACCAAAAGAAGTTACTGAGATGTCATCTTGTCTGGGACTCCGGCTCCATAGACTATTATATTCCCACCTACACATCTCCTCACACACGACCATCTCTAGAACATACAGAAACAAAGAGAATTCCTGGGCAATCAACTATTATTATCTCAGCATTAAAATGATATAAAAAATTGCTCAGTCTTTTGAGGACTGAGTAGTTGGCTACTGAGTGCCATCTTACATATGACAATGATTTAGGAGCATGCTACATAAATTACATTAGGATCACCTAGTTTTTAAATAATAATGGCATAATTAGCAATGGTACCTAAGAAACTGACATATTTACCTAAATTAATCTTCTATCCCCAGTTAATATCTGTCAAGAGGCACTGGAAATAAAGCAGTTTGAGCCTTCTTTCTGGAATCACCTTCTGCACAACACATGCAGCCCATCAGAATCAGGATACTGGGGAAGTCCACAGCTGGATAATGTTCTTCATACATTAATCATATTTGATACTTTTAACTCTTCTGTGAGAAAACTGTTCATTTTGAGGTTTGGAAAACAGGCACATATAGAAGTCAAAGAATATGAATTTAAGAGGTATAGAATACCAACAAGATTTTTAGATCACATTTCCCAATTTTAAAAATATTGTTTTTTTCTAATGTACATTACATAATGTAGAACTAGAAATAAGAAAGTATTAAAGTGCACACAGAACCAAGCCATAGTCAGAGACAGATTCCTTCATCCACTCATTCATTCAACTAATATCTATTTATTCGGGTTCCATTAAGTGCTAAGTGTGGGAGAATGAATTAAATATAAGGAACTCATATTATGGCAGAAACAAAGAGCAGAAAGGTAAACAAGAAAATACACAACTATGTAGTACACAATATAGGAAAGATGAACAGAGCTCTGGGAGTAAGTACAATTTGCCTAGGGAATCAGGAAAGATGTTTCAGAGAGCACAGGTGGTAAGAGTCTGAGAATATAACTAAGTAATTTGGAAATATGTTTATAGAAAATAATGAACTCACAAGGCTTTTAATCAAGTGAGTGGCATGATCAGAATTTCGAAAGAAAGAGAAAGAAATATAACAGCTGTTTTGTGGAGAACTGTTTGAGGAGGGATGGACGGGGAAATCAATACCCAGAGACCTAGGTGAGAGGCAATTTCACTCTTCCAAGGGGAATAAAAGACATTGAGAATAGAATGGACAGAAACGTATTAGTTCATAAGTTGAATTATGCACACATAATGTGAGAAATAATCTTTGTTACAGGTCAGTCTTTCTAGCACTACATGAATCAGAAAACTATGTCTCCACTATCTTACTGGAAGACGTTACTGCCCTCATGCCTCACAAAATAAGCTGAAGCAATACCTTCCCTCAGTGCCAGGGAGTGGCAACAGAAGTGGATTCCTTGGCACCCGTGGACTTCCCCAGTATCTTGGTTCTGATGGGCTACATGTGTTGTGCAGAAGGTGATTTTGGAAAGAAGGCACAACTACTTTGTTTCCAATGCCTCTGGAAAGATATTAACTGGGGAGAGATATGAAAGTTAATTGGAGGGAGAAAGGGACCTGGTATGACCTTGACTCTGGTCTCAGTAGTAAGTTCTAATTAACCCCTTAATTAGTGAAGATAGAATGCAATGGCATAAAGGACTTGGCATCACAAATAATTTTCCAAATAGGAGCAGAAAACTTGGGATGTTGAAAGGGGCATATTGACATGGAAAGACTTCAAGAGGTCAGAAAAGATTCTGAAAGTTTATATGTGTACAAGGCACCTAATAAAATTTCCTTTTAACAGAGTGTTGTTCCTTTTTGCCAAATATTCTGCATTTTCATCATAAAGTAGCTTCTTTTTAGTTTTTGCATTTTATTTTCTTGCAATTTTGTCAATAGTTAATCTTTTGCTTGTTCTTATTTATAGCACTGCTTCTCTTTTCAAGCTATGAACAGGTTTTTCCATTTTTATGGGCTTCTGGAAAGTCTCTCTAGTCTAGAATATTTCTTACATTTAATTATATTAATCAGCAACTCTGCGTTTGGTTTTTATACTCTTTCTTGTTTAGAGTCATACCTGCTGCAGTTTGGTACTTTATTAGGTGTTTATTATTAAGCAATAAAACATTTTGAATCAGAAATAAAAACAAGAAACACCTCTTTCCATTTCATTCTCAATGTTCCAACTAGTCCTCTAGTGTAGATGAATTTGTATGGAAAAATATTTTCTTAATAGGAAATTCAACTTAAGAATGCCTCAAGGTGCTCTATTCCGTCTACTAACATTTTCTGTTGGATCTCCTTCCAATGCCTTTTTAATTTGCTTGTGTTATGACATTACCAGAAGGAGAGGAAGTTCTGTGCCATTTCATAATTGTATCTTCAGCCACTACAATTATGCCAGAAGCAGAGCAGGAATTCAGTAAAAATTTAGCTTGACCCAATTCAGTTGTTCCATTTTGCACCCCTCCCCTGCCCCGCTATATGCTGACATACTGATTTATGTACCTTTTTCCACATCGCTTGTCCATTCCTCTCATTACTGTACCCACCTGAGAAATCCCCATTCCACCTTTAAGCCTTTACCCCAGCACTGTCTGTGAAGTAATTCTTTGGGTATAAATAAGTGCCATTACACACACATGTGGCATCTTACACAGTCTTCCAGAAAATACTTAATAAATTTAAGACTAAAACTCATTCTCTGTGTCACGATTAAATTCTAGGATCTTTAAGTAGGATGGCGTTTTAGTTTGCTAAGGCCTGCTAAGGCAATATATCAGAAATATATTGGCTTTTATGATGGGAATATATTGGGTTAAAAGCTTGTGTTCTGGAGGCTGTGAGAGTGTCCAATTCAAGGCATCATCAGGAGATGCTGTTTGGCTGCTGGTGATCCTGGATTCCTTCCATATGGTGAAACAAAATGGCGGCTCTCAGGTCTGGGTCTCTGCTCCAGGCTTCTTCTCTAGGCTCACTTTCTCCCCAAACTCAGTTGTGGACCATCAGGCTCATCTCTCACCTCTTCTCCAGGCTTCCCCTCTTTGAGCCTCTTGGAGGCCTCTTTGCTGACTTTTTCTGTGTGCTTCTGCTTGCAGTCCTCAGTTTATAAAGGACTCCAGCAAGAGGAGTAGAACCCACCCTGGGTCCTGCAATCTAATCACAGGCCCTTACCTGAAGTGATCTAATCAAAGTGATCTAATGAAAAGATCCCTTAACTGAATCAAACCAAAAGGTACCACATACAATAAGTTTACATGCACTGGAATGGGTTAGCTTAAGAACATAATTGGTTAGTTTAAGAACACAAACCAACACAGGTGGCAAAAGAATTTATCACACAAACCATGGCACTCTTATTCAAGATAACATTGAAGAGAAAGAGACACAGACAGGCATGAACCAGAACAAAGGGTACCCATCTGTAAGCAAAAGGGCCGCATTTTCCACTTTGTATTCCAAGTGCCTAGCACAATAGGCTTTCAAAAAATGGCTATCAGATGAAGTAGTGAATAAGTAGAAGTGAGTATTTAACAACACCTGTTGAAGAATCATAGGATTTGGAGAATGTACACATGAGTTTTAGGCATTGCTCCTACTTACTAAATTTATGAAACTGTAACAATTGCTTCTACATCCTCCATTTTCTCATCTCTAATACAAATCTTATGTAACTAATACATCAATGTGAGAATTAATAAAAATATGGGTTGTATGTATAATTAAAAAAGGAGTACAAAAGTATGTCAAGAGTCCTCAGGTTTCAACTTTAGCTATTGCTTCTCTTCTCTCGGCTGTGATATTATAACGTACAAAATGAAGGTGCTGTGCGTTCTAGGTATGAATTGCATTAGATGGGTTAATATTTGTAAATTATTTAGAACAGGGATTAGCATGTGTTTAAAAATTCTTGTTTTGTGAGCCAGTATTAATAGTAAATGTTGGTTAACTTTTACAAGAAACCTGCAGCACAGAATCACCTTCCTGTTATAGCTTCTTGGAGTTTAAGGATGTAAGCTCTGTTTACAAATACTGTCTTTGAAATGCTAGATGTATTATCTATGGCAACATATCTAAGCTGTCTTTGTCTCTCTTTCTTCATCTGTAAAGAGAAGATAATCATACCTACCTAATGGGTTGTTTAGGAATATAAAATAAGTCATTATATGTGAAGTATGCCCAAAAGTGTTTTGAGAAAAACTGGCACTTAGAAATCTTATTAAATACTTGTCATTAGCTATTATTTGCATAGAAGTTTAAACAAAAAGTAAAATTATTTTCACTTAATTCTGTAGAATAATTCATAATATTTTTGAAAAATTGGAAAAGGCATGTTAGGTTTGATGTTTGTTCTATACCAAAGATAATAATTGCAACAAAGCTAATCTCTATCAGGTAAATATACATTCTGGATTTTAATATTGTTCCAGAATAACGTATTTCGATAGCATTTTCTATGTTCTGTATTGAAGAGTTACTTGGAATGTTGTGTTTTACTTTTTCAGTTTTCATTTAAGGAAAACAAAAACTTCATGTGCAAACATAATTGTTTTTTCTGAAATTATGTTAAACTCTTAAATTGCACTGTAAGTTTGTGGCTATAGTTGATTTTAAATAAAGACATAGATACCATAAAAAGCATCTTTACATTTGATGATATTCTGACCAGCATTATCATCTACCGCACCCCACACATCAGTTAAGTTTAGTCAGTTCAGCTTAACAAATAATTAGTTCAATGGGAAGGAAATCACTGGATTTCTGTAGACTTAATACAGAATTTAAATAGAATTTTCTATTGGTTTTGGTGTCTCTTTCATAGATACTGTTTAAAAGAGTGCTGCTTTTAATAGATCCACCATATATTAAGCATGACTAAAACAAAACAAGTTATACGTAGTTTTGTACACTATAAGGAAATGGTGTTCCATTTAGAATACTTTTTATGTGTTTGAACTTTCCCAAGCACAATCCATCTGACTGTGCTTCTAACCCTAACTCTCATTTCAGTTCCCAAGGTTCTTGTCATTAGTATTCTCAAAAAATCTAAGAAGTCCTGTTGCTTTTTCAATATTTATAAATCTTTCATCTGCCTAGTGACTTCATTTCTAGTAATACTACACGCTTTATTGTACTGTGTTGAATTTTTAAAAGGCCTCATATTAATATTCCTTCTAATCTTATGACTTGAAGCATCCAGGTCTTGATTTGAATGCTAAAAAGATATACATACCACACAGCAAAAGTTTTTGTCATCATTAATCATAAAGCAGTTAAAAGTATAAATATCTGGATTCAGAGTTATAGGAATTTGCCTTTTTATCTATAAGAAAAATCACTTTCAATATAGATTGCAAAATATTAATAACTGTGGTAAATTTAGGCAGTTAGATATTACCGCCTCTCTTTCAATCACTATAGCATTTTTCAAAATGATTTAGTCACTGAAAGAAGCTATTTTATTTGACATATATTTTACTTGGGGAAAACTTATAAGCACTTGGCACTGAGTTTGGCACATAGTACATACTCACTATGTATTAACTTTTGACTGTTTTCCTTTACGGTCTTAAGTGTATTTCATTGTTATTTTTGGCAATAATCTTCTCTTTCTCATCTTCCTCCTCCTCGTCTTCCTCCTCCACCTCCCCCTTCCTCTCTTCCTGCTGCTTCTTCTAAGTAGTTCCTCAGAAATATGAGTCAAATACAATAGATTTGATGCCCCACACCCACCCAGCATTGACAGGCAATTACACTAATAAAAGGAACCACTCTAGGCTGCCCTGTAACTTCCAGCATCAAATGCTGTCAAATTCCTCTCCTAATGCCTCATATCTGGACTCCCTTCGTTGAATTTTTATTTAGCTTGTTATGTATGACTTTTTAATTACAGTGCTATGGCCCTGATAGTTTCTGTAACACTATGTACTCAAGCCCACTTATCCTGGCCAGACTCCCAAAATTGCAGTTTAGCCTGGACCACAGATGCCCACTTATTGTGAAGAAAGGATGTTTAGTTTGCACTTTTTAATTTCAGTTCATGCTATACAGGGACAGCGATTTTTTAATGAAAAAATAATTCTAAAAATTAATAAAATTCCCCAAGAATTAAATTAGTCCTGACATTAATAGACTTGCTGGACGACTGCCTTCCTAGTGTGCTAGAGTTGCTGTCATTGTGTTATTCATTAGTGAGGTTTCTTCATGAACTGTGTGTACTCCAAGGATTAATCATGAATAAAGGAAGGAAACAGTCTGTCTGGGGAACAACACAATGTGTAACCAGAGGTATATAATCATATTTTATATTAGAAGTTACTGAAAATCCTAATGGGGAAATAAATTATTCATATTATACCTTATTACTTAATAAAAATTTTTTAAAAGACACCAGAATATTAATTGGCTAAGTAGTAGTTAGCAGAGTATAAACTGAAGATGATAGAATATACACACACATGCACACACACATATTGCTCAATTTTCTGACAACCAGGTACTAAGGTTTTGTAAATTTGAATTTGAAAATGCCTTAACCATGGTTGAAATCCATTTAGTAAAACATATGACTACGCCAGATTTTATGTTTCCATAGTCCATATAAAATAATGTACGACTAATTGCAGAAAGAAAACTGTGAACATATTATCTTGTATTGTATGTTTTCTAATCTTTTAGGTTAATCCCTTTAAGCAAGTAGTAAGTGAGCACTGAAAATTAAATAACAGAAAACTGGGCTCATCACAGTTCTTTTATTTTTCTATGAAACAGCAATTTTCTACCATCATACCTTTTCAATTAAGGCATTACCTGTTGTGCCCGATTTCAGATCCCCAGACGCGCGGATGAGACCACATCGACAATGCAATAGCAAAAAGGGAGCTTTATTACTAACTCGAGTTAGGATCCAGGCCTCCTGATCGTGGGCAATGCCATGGACCCCGACCCAAGGCAGTTACAGGATTTATAAACATCACCAGGGGTATGGGTAAGTGCCCATGAGGTCACATCTGATAAGAGAAGCCCTGAGTAGGGGGCCACCCGGCCAGAAAGTGCCTAGGGAGGAAGTTTCTAGCGGCCTCAGGGCGGGATGGAAGGTAGCAGAGTTATCTGGAGTCTTACATTCCTGAGGGAAGGGCCCTAGGGGTTATCAGGAGTCTTACATTCCTGAGGGGGAAGGCCCTAGGGGTTAAATAAAATCTAACATACCATAACTTAATGAGAAATTTACTCTATTTTGCCAAGAAACAAACCAAAGAATCAAATCATAAAGAAACAGATCTTATAGTAAATAAATCCTGCGGGCTCACTATGTGCCAGGCACAGGGTAAATCACCCTACAAATATTATCTCAATACTCATCATGACAAATTTTTAAGATTTTACCCTTTAGTTATAAAGAAGCACAGAGAACATAAATAGCGGGAGCATAATTTCCATAGCCTCCTTGGGCACAAGACAAAAAGTTGTAGGATTAGCATGCTATCCACACATTTCCTAAGTTTACCTGTTTCCAATGAACCATAATGTGAACTATAGACCATGGTTAGTAGCAATGCTTCAATATTTCATTCATCAATTGCAACAAATGCATCACACTAATTTTAAGATATTATTAACAGGGGAAAATGTGAAAGGGAGAGAGTGGGGTATATGGGAGTCCCCTATATTTTTGATGTAAATTTTTTGTCATCTAAAACTTCTTTAGAAATAAAGTTTTAAAAAAAGAAAAAAATTGTGTTTTCATCATTTTGTTCAGGAAATATAAATGATATTTTACTATCCATTTTTAAATGGATATTAATTCCAAAAATTGTGCTTATGATTCCATTGTCATGGTACTAAAGAAATTATTCAATTAGGATAGATATGCTGGTAGTTTTCTATGATATTACATTTCCCAAAGATTCGTGTAGCTTTTCTATTTCACAATTTTTTTATCCCCTTTATGTTTTCTGTATTTCCATATGTTTTCAGTTTAAGGATAAGCAGTTTACAAAGTAACAAACATTCTGACAGTAATAGAGTGTTTCACTGTTTCACAATATCAAATGGTACCTCTGATAAATCTGCCTCTCTTTCTCTCTCTCTCAAGTCTTACTTCAAAAACTTTTATTTCTACCTAACAAAAATAACTTCCAACTAAGCATCTCTTAGTTAATTTTTAGTGAATCTGTGTAGACCAGTTCAAACACAAATGTTGAATGACTCTCTTTTAATGATTCAGAGCCTAGAAAACCTTATGTTTGCATTATTTTTATTTGTACTGTGGTAAATTGAATCACTTGCCCAAATTTACACACTCTTAATCTTAATCTGCACCCCTATGGGTGTGAACTCACTGTAAATAGGACCTCTTGAAGAAGTTATTTTTAGTTAAGTGTGCTCAACTGAAGCAGGGTGGCTTGCTGGAGTCCTTTATAAGCAGAAGAAATTCAGATATAGAGAAAGCCACGGGGGAGGAGCCAGAAGCCAGAAGTTAATGTAACCCAAGAGAGAAAGAAGAGTTCATCATATGACTTAAAGCAGCTATTCAAGCCAAGGACCCCATGAACCTCCAGCAACCCAACACCAGAAGGTTAAAGACTTTGGGAAGAAAGATTGCCTTGCCGATGCCTCAATTTTGGATTTCTCCTAAACCTCAAAATTGTGAGCCAATACATTCTTAATGTTTAAGCCAACCCATTAAGTGGTATTTGTCATAGCAGCCTGGAAACTAAGATATGTACTAAGTGGATCATGGGCTAGGAATGATGGTGGAATAGAAACCTTGAACCAAGTATTGTGAAATTCCTAACTAGACTGATTACCCCAACTACATAAATTATTAGAGACCCATATTCTACAGAATAGAACCGAAAGAAGGATTAATTAGTGTAAACTGCAACAGAATAGCTGTAGACAAAATTAGAGTAGAAACTTGGTCATCTCCTTGCCTAGTTTTCTTCCTTACAAGCCTCCCAACATTCATTAGGCCTGGATGATTTATGTGAAGGCAGCTGTCCCTTGAATTAGACAATCTTTAGGGTTCCTTGGAGACCCATGACTCTATATTATTCTAAGTAAATCTTCAATTCATTCCAGCACTGATCATTTGGGGTATGTGGATGGTTTTCATTAGAAATGGATTCAGGGACAGCTTCTGGTTGTATTTCATATTTTTAACATACAGACAGACCATACATATGTCTGCTGCTCTGCTAATGTGCAAGCAATCAATCAAGTCTCATAATTGTGCCCAGATGCCCCTGCCTATTTAGCAGTTAATGTTTAGTCAATGATTTTAGTTATATAGAACACGTGGATTTGAAAACTAACAAAATGCTACCTATTTATAAAATAACATACTATTCAAAATATCCTAAATTTTTTTTGGAAATTTGTTACCATGCCATAAATGTTGGTCTCTGTTATCTGACAAATATTGTTATGTAAGATGTGAGATACCACAAGACACTACAGCATTTTGTTTCTTTCATGGAGAAAACCTTTCAAAACTAGAATTTTATAAAATTGATTGTAACATGGCCTTTCACAAATTCACTGAAATAGCTTACAGGAGCATAACATTTCATAAAACAATGCAGTCTAAATTCTAGGAATTAAGAAGGACTTAATAATTTTTTTATAAAATTCCAAAACATTGTAATCACAGAATTTTGAGAATCACTGTAACTATGTTGAGATACGTTTGGTCACAACAAAGGGTTATTGTAGAAATACATTTTTTAAAAGCAGCTATCATTTCTTTGAAACCAGCATATAATTTTATTTTGTCTACCTTCTCTCAAGTTGTTCCTGAGTTTATGATTATCATTAAATATTAATACATACAAGTTATATAATTTATAAATGGTTCACAATGTATAAATATTATTGACTCATGGATTAATGAATAGTAATAGTAAACATTGGCAATATTCTACTTCAGTAAGATTTAGTCTGAATAAATTCATATATATTTGCTTTTGGATTCATTGTAAAATGTTCAATCTCTCTGAGGTCCTTTATTTCAGAGAAATTAAATAATAGCCTCCTTGATTTAGTATATAAGGTATTTAATTTGGTAGTTAGCAGTTTGGGAACCCAGAACTAATCTTTTGAATCCAATGGGAGAATTTTCTCAGTGAAATAATTATAGAAAACTATGAAAGATCTGGATTTTTGTTAGAGCCCTGTAATCACGACATTGAGTGGATGGCAGTGTTGGAGAGGGGAGGGGTTCAGTAAAGAGTTCCCCATTTCACCACCTCAGCTTGAATCAATGAAGTGTACACAATGACAGAGGAATTAGGTTTTGTCTTTGTTGTCAGATGAGTGAAAAAAAAAATCAACACAATGCCACAGTGACTGATGCCAATGACTCTTGCTGTGGAAATGCTTCCAATGGAAATTTCCCCCAACATCCCAACATTGACTCCAGCAGGAGAATTATCCTCAAAGAAGCGAAGCTGAGTGAAATCCTAGCATTCTGTCACTTGCTTCTCAAAACATTGTCTTTCCTTAGGTTTTCCTTGTTCTTTCCCTCCTTCCTACAGGCCTGTTCAGGCTAGTATGCAGCTACTTAATCTGCTACTTAAGCTGGTCATTTACCATTTCTAACACAGTAGAGGTAGTACTCTTTCCTGGATTTCAATGCTTTCTTTCCTTTTTCTTTCTGGCCCCAACACTTGTTTTTCTTTCATATTTCTAAATATGTAAATTCTGTGTCTGCCAAAAGCATTCACTCTTGAAAGAAATCTTTACCCCTTCACATTTTTGTCTAAAAGTCACACCCGGTGGATTTTCCTCTATCAGAACATTTAACTCAGCCTGGGCTTTGATGTATTCTTGTCCAACCTGGCTCCCTCCTTCTTCCGCAGAGTTCTAACTCCATAAATATCCCTGAAGATGCTGTGCATTTCCACCTTCAGTATCTTTGCAACTCACCTACTGGTATAAAGTTTTTGTGGCTCTTAAACCTGAGGACAAGCCCCAGAGCTTCCCTTTGCCCTAAGAACTGGATCTAACACTGCCTATCTGGGACAAGCACTACAAATTTAAAACTAAATCTTGACTAAAGCACCCACAGAAATAATTCATCTTGTAGTTTAAAGTAGTCAATATTACACTGCACCAATTCCTAAAAAAAAAAAAATAAAAAAAAAAACCCTTTGGACACCTTCTCACCCCTAAAACCATATCTTTACCTCAGCCATGGATGTAGAAGGAAAACTGTGGCCACAAAATTTAACACCTAAAACTGATCAGGTCAGTTAAAGCCTTAGAGTGGGCCCTTTCTTGAAATTCACAAGGCCATGATTTTACTTCCTGAAACTCATTAGCGATATATATTTTTAAAATCCTGCAATGGCTAGCCTTTGTCTCTTGGACCCTTTGCTTACGCAGTCTTGGCAGGACCCAGTACCTTTTCTTTATCAGCATAGTCTTCTTTTGCTTCAAGGCCTCTGCATGGTCAGCATGTGGCCGAGGCACTCATGTTCTGCCTGTATCCAAAGGCACTCACTTTTAACTAGAGGGGGTGAGGCTTTCCTCTTAGATCTAGAAAGATATCCCACCTGCAAGCAGGGACATCATAAGCTTCTGTGAACCAACACGACAAAAATCCCATTTGGTCATCACTCAAGGTCTAAAGGACCCTGCCCAAATCACATCAGTGAAAAGTAAATTGACAAATACCTTGGGACCCACATGAGCCTCTACAAATCACCAAGGTCAAACTGATTTTCCCACATATTAACGTTTAATGCCCAATGCCATGGACACTGGCTACTCCAAAAGCCTCTCCAAAATTGCAGTCTCTGTATCACTAGTACTGAAAAATGCATTAGATGTTAGAGTTTTAGACAGTACCCAAAAACAGCACCCCCTTCCCCTTAGAAATTTGAAATAAAATTAAAAAACAGGCAAGTGGTAAATGTGTGAGATATCAAAATATCACCTTTATTACTAATTAAGGTAATAGTAGGATGTGGTTTGTATCTGAGAGTGAGTTACTGTGATGGTTTGAGTTTGAATTAATTATGAATTCCAAAAATATAAATTAGATTATGTTTGTAAGCTCATCTGTTCATCTGGGCATGATTAAGTTATGAGTAGGGCGTTAATTGCCACGTCAGTGAGATGTTGAGCCCCACCCCTCGGTGGGGGTGGTCTCAAGTAGAAGCAGAGATTAGAGAGAAGCAGAGAGGA
>PVKH010026191.1:0-13262 GCA_004027955.1 Chaetophractus vellerosus | reverse complement strand
AAGGAGATTTGAAAAAGCAGTTCTGATGCTGGAGTGAGCCGTTCGCCGGATAAGCCGCAGCTGGCCTTGTGGAGAGACGCAACGCAGAGAGTCTCATAGTCTTCAGCTGAACTCGTGAAGGAAACAAGCTAAGCCCGGAGAGAAATGCAGCCCCGGGAACAAAGGAACCTGGAAGCCTGAACCCTGGAGACGTCGGCAGTCATCTTGCTCCAGGGCATGGACTTTGGTATGGGAAGAAATTTATGCTTTGTGGCCTGGTAACTGTAAGCTTCTACCCCAAATAAATACCCTTTATAAAGACCGACCAATCTTTGGTATATTTCAAAAGGCACGCCTTTGGCTGACCAAAACAGGCAGCTAAAGCATGGTCCCTGTTAGGAGACTTGTGGGTGGCTACCAAGGCAGAACAAGTGGTAAAGGCCTCCATGCACCACTCAGAAGAAGAATTAAAGCTAGAAAGGGACATGTGCCTGGTACAGGCATTAATCTAGACAGTCCCTGCTTAATTGGCTTCTAATTAAGGGACACTGGAGCAGAAAAAATTGTACTATATGGGGTGGAAATGAGTAATTTGGAATCCATTACCATTTACCCTTCTCTATATTTGCATTTATATACTACCTTTAGTAAAGTAAAAACAGCTTCACTCCTGGCATGGTTGATTGATGGATGCAGGGCTCTCTGGCTTAATGAAGGGGCTCTACTCCCAATGTCACACCACATTGGCAATCCATGAAGGAGTTACAAGATGTTTTGTGGGGATTAGGGATGAAACATTCCATTTATCCTGCCAATTTTGTGGGGCCTGATGGTGACGCTTTTATAGCAGAAATGAAAGATACTATGTGGCATACTGCCCCCAACCATTATCATGGACCACTGGTGTCAATTGTGAGCCCCGTAGTGGTGCACCCTGTGTCACAAGCTGTGCAGGCTATAGCAGATCTAGGGGAATCAGAAAGGCTGAGGAAAAAGGGGTCTGGGGTTCAGACAGCAGGAAAGGCACCCCAAGGGCATGATGGTCCTAATTGTGTCACATAAGCAAATGTGAGTAGATCATATTTCTGCATGCACTGATCCAGAGACCCTTGATGGGCATCCTAGTGCCATTTTAGATGAAACTTTGACACAAATTCCCTAAGTACAAAAGATTTTACAAAATTGTCCCCTCAAACTTCTGGAGGAAAAGAGAAACTAGAAAAGAAACTGTTGCACCAAGTCCAGGAACCTTCTGCTACTGCTGCAGAAACTTGGCAGGCACCCTTCCCCCTACCCTAGAGGAGAGGTCAAGATCACATGGTAAGAACAATAGCCAGGGACCCAGGAGATCAGAGGTCACATGTAGAATTAACCATTTATTGGTCCTCTACTAATCAGCAAAAGTTGTTAGCATTAGGAGACACGGGAGCTGAATACACTTCAGTTCATGGCAAAGTAGTGCAATTCCACAGGCCATCACTGGCTATAGATGGCTATGGGGGAAAATACTTTATGCTAAACAAAAAAATTTAGTTTTACCAATTGGACTATTACTTCCCCAACATTATACATTGCATATTTCTCCTATAACCCAGTTTATTTTAGGAATTGACATTTTCCAGAATGCCACAGTATAGACTGCCATAGGAGAATTCTGCCTCTGATACAGAATAGTAAAGGTGGTGCTAAGGGAATAAGCTAAGTGGTCCCTTTTGAAGCTGCCTTTCCTGAAGTATTGTAGCAACTAAACTGTACAAACTACCCGGAGGACACCAGGAAAGTACAGCTATAATCAAAGAATTAGAAAAGGTTGGAGTAATAATAATACCCACAGTACTTTTAACAGTCCTTTATGGCCAGTATGAAAGCCCAATGGAACATGGTACAGGGCAGTAGATTATCATGAATTAAATAAAGTAACACCACCACTGTATTCAGCAGTCCTAAACATTGCTGGTTTGTTACAAGAAATTAACATTTGGTTATGCAAATATCATTTTGTTTTGGATCTTGCTAATGCTTTCTTTAATATCACCTTATAGAGGTGAAGCCAGCCTGAATTTGTCTTCACATAGAAAGGCCAACAATAGACTTTCACAGTATTTTTCCAAGGCTATATGCATAGCCTGACCATCTGTCATGGCTTTGTAGCAAAGGACCTGGCCACATGGAAGACACCTGAGGCTGTGACTTTATTTCATTATATTGATGGTATTATGTTAACTAGTGTTTTGGTCAGCCAGAGGGGTGCTTTTGAAAATATACCAAAATTGGTCGGTCTTTATAAAGGGTATTTATTTGGGGGTAGAAGCCTACAGTTACCAGGCCACAAAGCATAAAGTTTTTCCTTCACCAAAGTCCACGTGTTGGAGCAAGATGGCTGCCGACATCTGCAAGGGCTCAGGCCTTTGGGTTCCTCTCCTGCTGGGGCTGCGTTTCTCTCTGGGCTTAGCCTCTGCTTCCTCCACAAGTTCAGCTTTAGACCATGAGGTTCTCTATGCATTGCATCTCTCCACAAGGCCAGCTGTAGACTATCCGGTGATCTGCTCACTCCAACATCAGAACTGCTTCTCAAATCTGCTTCTCCAAATCTCCGCAACCCAGCAACTCAAATCTGCTGCCTAACCTTTATACTTGAGACCACACCCACTGAGGGGTGGGGCCCAAAACCCTCCTGATGTGGCCCAGTTAATGCCCTTATCATAAACCAATCATGCCCAGATGAACAGATGAGTTTACAAGCATAATCCAATTTATATTTTTGGAATTCATAATTACATAAAACTGCCAATCCATTACAGGAGGTCTCCAAAAGGTGACTCCTTGGGGTTATCAAAGGCCAGCAAAGCCAGTGTGTGCTCCATTTCCCTTAGGCACTCTCTGCTTTCTTCGCCTTGCTCTGCCAACTGTGTCTGTGCAAACTCCAGGGCAGCCTCTGTCTCACGCTGCCGTATCAGCTCAATCAAATGCTGTTGCTTTCAATATCATCTCTCAGATTTTGATTCATTCATCAAGTGTTTCTAGATCCACACTCGGTTCAATTCCAGATTCCATTCAAAACTTCTTGGCTGCTTCCTTAAAGCCCTCTGTAACAAGGTAGTTCATGATGAGATGGTTCATGACCACTCGCTGAAAGTGTAAGTTATTGAGTTTTCCCATCCATTCATCTTTTGTGATTTCATCAGGTTTTTCTGTATAACTCATTCTGAATTATTTCACGTGGTTCCTGCCTCCTGTGCTGTGCGGTCTCAGTGGCAGCTCCACAGCCACTCCAGGGGCCGGGGCTCAAGCCGAGGAGGGGGCGGTGGTGGTGGCAGCACCTGAGGAGAGGGAGCCATGGGTTTCTTCTTAAAGCTGTTTCTCCTTCAGTCTTTCCTTTCCATGTCCTCTTTTGTCTAAGCTGACAGTGGTTTTGTTCATACAGCTCTCTCAAAAACTTTGTTGGTTTAGCCTGCAGGAAGCAGGGGTAAAAGCCCTCAGACAGTAAGACTTTCCACAAGTCTTTCCTAGATAACTGCATCTTCAATTCTGGTTTACAAGTTCCAGGTTTACCTAAGTCTTCAAATGGGGCACCTTCATCTAGAAACTTGATTTCCAGAAACTTGGACGTTCCGGAATCAGTTTCTGATTTCTTTGTGCCCAAAAGTTCAGTCATTGATCTAACATTTTGCTATAAGCTGCAAGGAGAAACCAAGCCACATTCTCCGGGTTTACTTTGGAAAGTTTTTCAGCTAAATGTTCAGGTTTGCCATTTTCAAATTCTGTCTTCCATATAACACCAGGAGTTAATCTTGCTAAGTTCTCTGCAACTTTAAAACATGGATTGCCTTTCCTCCAGTTACCAATTATAGTTTCATCATTTAATTCTAAGGCATCATAGAAAGTCTCTTTAGTGTCCATATTATTATCAACTGTCTCTTCAAAATGATCTAGGCCTTTTCCATCAAGCATTTCACAATTCCTCCAAAAAATGCCCTTTACCCATTTATAAAACCATTCCAGCATTTAGTTAATTGCAAAAGCATTTCCCCACTCCTCGGTACCAAATTCTGTATTAGTCAGCCAAAGGGGTGCTAATGTAAATTACCTATGATTGGTCCATTTTTATAAAGAGTATTTATTTGTAGTAGAAGCTTACAGTTACCAGGCCACAGAGCAGTTTCTTCCCTCACCAAAGTCCATTGACACATTTGGAACAAGACAGCCGCCAACATTTGCCAGGGTTCAGGCTTCTTGGGTTCCTCTCTTCCCAGGGCTGCTTTTCTCTCTGGGATTAGCTCTTCAGCTTCCTCCACAAAGTCAGCTATAGACTATTATGTGAATTGTTCACTTATCTTCTCCTGGGGCACTCACCCCAACATTATAACTGCTTCTCAAAAACTGCTTCTCAAATCTACTCCCTATGTCCTTTGCCTTGCCTTTTATATTTGATTCCCCTACCCACCAAAGGGTGGGGGTCAATGCCCTACTGATGTAGCCCAGTGAATGCCCTAATCATAACTTAATCATGCCCAGATCAGTTTAAAAGCATAATTCAATATCAAATTTTGGAATTCATAATTACATCAAATGGCTACATAGACTAACAAAGAAAGAAAAGAGAGAAGATGCAAATACACAAAATAAGAAATGAGGAAGAGGATATCACAACCAACCTCACAGAAATAAAGAATATCCAAAGAGGATAATTTGAAAAATTATATGCCAACAAGAAAGAAAATTTAGAGGAAATGAACAAATTCTTGAGACACACAAGCAGCCTTCATTGATGAAAGAAGAAATTGATGAACTCAAACAGACCAGTCACAAGTAAAGAGATAGAATCAGTCATCATAAACCTCCCAAATAAGAAGAGCCCTAGACCAGACCGCTTTACATGTGAATTCTACCAAACCTTTCAGAAGGAACTAACACTAATTACACTTAAACTCTTCCAAAAAGTAGAAGTAGAAGGAACATTGCCTAACTCATTCTATAAAGCCAACATTACCCAAATTCCAAAGCAAACAAAGATGCCATAAGAAAGGAAAATTACAGACCAAACTCTCTGTTGAACATAGGTGCTAAAATCCTCAACAAAATAATTGCTAATAATATTGAACAACACATCACATGAATTATACACCATGACAAAGTTAGTTTCATCCCAGGTATGCATGGATGGTTCAACATAAGAAAATCATTGTAATACAGCACATACACAGATTGAAAGAAAAAAGTCACATGATCATCTCTATAGATGCAGAAAAAGCATTTGAAAATACAGCACCCTTTCCTGATAAAAACACTGGAAAAATGGAAATAGAAGGAAACTTTCTGAACATGATAAAAGGTATATATGAAAAACCCACAGCTAACATCCTATACAATAGTGAAATCCTAAAAGCTTTCCTTCTAAGACTGAGAACAAGTTAAAGATGCCCACTATCCCCACTCCTATTTAACATTGTGTTAGAATTACATGTTTGAGCACTGAGGCAAGAAAAATACATAAAAAGCATCCAAATTGGAAAGGAAGAAGATACAGTTTCATTATTTGCAGCTGATATGATCCTACACATGGAAATCCTACACTGAGAAATCTACAACAAAGCTTTTCTAGAACTTACAAACGATTCAGTGGAGTCACAGGCTATAAGAACAATGCTCAAAAATCAGTAGCATTTCTGTACACCAATAATGAGCAATCTGAGGAGGACATCAAGAAAAAAATACCACTTACAATACTAACTAAAAAAAAATGAAATACCTAGGAAAAACTGAACAATAGATGAAAATGACTTATATACAGAAAACTGCACAGCACTGTTAAAGGAAATCAAAGAAGACTTAAATAAATGGAATACTATTCCCTGTTCATGGATAGGAAGTCTAAACATCATTAAGATGTCTATCCTACCCAAATTAATATACAGATTTAATGCAATCCCCCCAAAAATCAACACAGCATTTTTTACTGAAATGCTGAAATGGAAAAACTAACAATGTAATTTATTTGGAGGCTAACAGACCCCAAATTGCCAAAGACATATTTAAAAAGAAAAATGAAACTGGAGGAATCACACTACCTGACTTTAAAGGACACTACAAAGCTATAGTGGTCAAAACTGCATGGTATTGGCACAAGGATAGAAATACTGACCAATGGAACTGAATTGAGAGCTCTGATATACATCCTAGCCATACAGTTATCTGATATTTGGCAAGGCTACCAAGCACAGTCAACTGGGAGAATGGCCTCTTCAACAAATGGTGCTTGGAGAACTGGATATCCATAGCCAAAAGAATGATAGATGCAAGGAATACCATCTCACACCTTATACAGAAAATCAACTCAAGATGGATCAAAGATCTAAATGTAAGATACAAGACCATAAAGACCTTGGAAGATAATGTAGGGAAGCATCTACAAGACCTTGTAATAGGAAATGTCTTCACGAAATTACACCAAAGCATCAGCAGTGAAAAAGAAATAGATAATTGGGACCTCCTCAAAATTAAAACCTTTTGCACCTTAAAGGAGTTTGTAAAGAAAGTGAAAAAGGCACACAATGGGAGAAAATATTTGTTAACCATATATCTGATAGGAGCCTAATACCCAGCATATATAAAGAAATCCTATTTCTGGAAAATAAAAAGACAAACAACCTGTTTTAAAAATGGGCAAGCCATTTGAACAGAGAAATACAAGTGGCTAAAAAGCACATGAAAAGATGCTCAACATCGCTAGCTATTAGGGAAATGCAAATCAAAACTACAATGAGATACCATCTTACAACCATTAGACTGGTGGCCATTAGAAAAACAGAGGACTCTGGAGACATCCAGGACCTATGGTCATGGCAGATAGCTCTGGAGTCTGGTGCCTTGCCAGTGGCCCTACTTTGGAATTTGTGCTTCCAAGTGTGACAGATGTGACTTCTCTATGCACACCTCTTCTGTCCCTTTTATTTGAACCTATACTTGGTGCTGGAGTTGGTAGGTGTATGTCCAAAACACTTTAAACTCTGGGCTATCCATGTGACAGCTGGGCCCTGAAATTCAACAGAGTTGCAATACCTACTCTCCAGTTCACTGGACTCACCCAGGACAACTAACAAGGAGAAGATGATGAACAACGACCATCCCAAGGAACCAAGAGACTCTACAACCACAAGCATAGAGTCCCACCCAACTGCTTCATGGGATCAAAGCCTCCTCTCAATTAGAGGTGGAGTGGGCACACCAGAATCCTCGGGATTGGGAATGAACTATGGAATAAAGTAGACTTAATGGTATTCTACTATACACTTATGGTGATTCTAGCAATGGAAGAAACTATATCATTCATGTGGAGGCAGTGGTCACTAGAGGTTCTTAGGGCAGGGAGAGGGAAATACAGGTAAAATATGGGGGCATTTTGGGGACTTGGGAATTTTCCTGAATGACATTGCAATGACAGATATGGGCTATTACATATCTTGCCATAACCTACAAAATTATGTAGGAGTGTAAACTGCTATAATCCTTGCTTAGTGGCAATGATCTAAAATGTTTACATCAATTGTAACAAATGTACCAGACCAATGAAAGATGTTGTTAGTGTGGGAAAGTGTAGGAGGAGTAGGAAGCAGGGCACATGGGAATCCCCTATATTTTTATGTAACATTTATGTAATCTAAATACCTTTTCTTAAAAAAAAATTAAAAAATATATTTAAAAAAAAGACATTTGGTAAATCCATGGATGGTAGTTTTGGGAGAAGCATTGTGTGCAGGAAATGCAAACCCATATTCAGAGGTTGAGCAATAGCCAAAGAGCAGGTTACCTTATCCACTTGATTATTAAAATCTTCCTCTGCTGAAGTTGTGCTCTGGTGAGCATTCACATAGGAAACAAATATTTTCATGTTTTTTGCCCACTCAGAAAGGTCTATCCACATACATCTTCCCCAGACTTCTTTGTCACCAATTTTCCAATCATGTTTCTTCCAAGTCCCTGACCATCCAGCCAAACCATTGGCAACAGGTCATGAACCAGTGTACAAATACACCTCTGGACATTACTTTTTCCAAGAAAAAATGAACAAGCAGGTGCTTTGCTCGAAGTTCTGCCCAATGGGAGGATTTTCCCTCACCACTGTCCTTCAGGGTTGTCCCAGAAAAGGGCTGCAGTGCTTCAGCTCTCCACTTTCAGGTGATACCTGAACATCATGCAGAACCATCTATAAACCAGGCCTGAGTTTTCTCTTCCTCAGTCAATTGATTGTGAGGGACACCCCAAGACGCCAAAGCTGTGGGCTGGGAAAGAGAAGGTAACATGGCAGAGGTGGTGACCATGGGCATTTGAGCTACTTCCTCATGTAACTTACTTGTACTTCAGGACCTACTCAAGCCCTATCACACATATACCACATTCACTTTGTTATGGAGTGCTGCTGTGCACACCCAACTTTATGGTATAGTGTGTCAGACAATGCCCAGCTCATGATATGCAACTCAGGTCTCATTTTAACTTGATGGCCCATAGTTAAGTGTTCAGTCTCTACTAAAGCACAGTAGCAGGTCAAAAGCTGTTTCTCAAAGGGAGAATAGTTATCTTCAGAGGATAGCAGGGCCTTGCTCCAAAATTCTAAGAGCATGCACTGTGATTCTCCTTTAGCGGCCTTCCAAAAGCTTGAGACAGCATCTCTTTTTGCCACTGAAACTTCCAGGACCTTTGAATCTGCTGGGTGATATGGTCCAAGTGGTAGTGCACCTTGCACAGCATCCTGGAACTGTCACACAGTCTCCTCTTGTTCAGGTCCCCAATCAAAACTAGCAGCTTTTCTGGTCACTTGGTAAATGGGCCAGAGTAGCACACCCAAATGAGGAATGTGTTATCTCCAAAATCTGAAGAGACCAACTAAGCTTTGTGCCTCTTTTTTGGTTGTAGGAGGGGCCAGGCCCTAATAACTTATTCTTCACTTTAGAAGGGTTATGCTCCATACCACTGGACACCTAGAAATTTCACTGAGGTGGAAGGACCCTGTATTTTTGTTGGATTTATCTCCCATCCTCTCTCACACAAATGCCTTACCAGTAAATCTGGAGTCTTTGCTACTTCTTGCTCAGTAGGTCCTATCAACATGATATGATCAATATAATGGACAAGTGTGATGTCTTGTGGGAGGGAGAGACGTCAAGGTCCCTGCAGACAATATTATGACATAGGGCTGGAGAGTTGACAGTGAAGGTATACTGCTGGACTTGCCAGCTGAAAGCAAACTCTTTCTGGTGGTCCTTACTAATAGCAATTGAGAAAAAAAGCATTTGCCAGATCAGCAGCTGCATACCAGGTACCAGGTGATGTGCTGATTTGCTCAAGCAATTATACCACCTCTGGGACAGCAGCTGCAACTGGTTATGTTTATGATAATCTACTGTCATCCTCCATGATCCATCTGTTTTCTTTTTTTTTTTAAAGATTTATTTATTTTATTACATATCTCCCCTCCCCCCCACTGCAGCGACGCGCCGAGACTGGTCACTGTGCAGGTGTGGTTTCCCCGCTTGTGGGCGGCTTCTGCTTCTATTCACCACCGGCTTTCAGTTCGCGGGTTGCTGGCTGTGCTCCATTCGTGGGCGACCTGCCCTGCCCATGGTGGCTTTTGCCTGTCTGTGGCAGCTTTTTGCCCTGCCCACGGCGGCTCTCGCCCGCCCATGGCAGCTTGCCATTCTCAAGGCGGTCTGCCCGCTAGGAGAGGTCCCCGGGAATCGAACCCGGGGCCTCCCATGTGGTATGCCGGTGCCCTATCCACTGGGCTATCGAGCCGGCCCCCCATCTGTTTTCTGAACAGTCCAAATAGGAGAGTTGAATGGGGAAGTGGTGGGAATCACCACCCTTGCATCCTTCAGATCATTGACGGTGGCACTTATCTCTGCAATCCCTCAAGAAAATTGGTATTGCTTTCATTTACTATTTTGGTAGGCAGTGGCAGTTCTAGTGTTTTCCACTTGGTTTTTCCTTCCATAATAGCCCTTACTTCACAAGTCAGGTATCCAATGTGGGGATTCTGCCATTTACTGAGTATGTCTATTCCAATTATGCATTCTGGAACTGGAGAAATAACCATAGAATGGGTCAGGGGACCCACTGGACCCACTGTGAGACAGACCTGAGCTAAAACTCCATCAATCCCCTGACCTGCATAAGCCCCTACTCTGACTGGTGGATCACAGTGATGTTTTGGGTCTCCTAGAATTAAAGTCACACCAGAGCCAGTGTCTAATAATGCCCAAAATGTCTGATCATTTCTTTTTCCCCAATGCAGTTACTCTGGTAAAAGGCTGTAGGTCTCCTTGGGGAAAGGCAGGAGGAAGATTAACAGTGTTATGTGAGTAACTATTCAGAATACAACTTGGTTCCCAGTTGGTTTTTAGAACCATTAATCAAGCAGCTAGGCTCGTCACCTTGTCATAGGTGAGAGCCCTGAAACAGGGTTTTAGCTACTTTTTATACTCTTTTTGTAAGAATCAAAACCAACTTTTAGACAAAGGACTATGTGGGTTGTTTTTTTTTTTTTTGTGGTTGTGTTTGACTCATGTTATCCTGGCAACCAGGCAAGCCAAGCAACCCCCAAATGTACAGAGGATATTTGTGGTTAGCTGCAGTTAGGAACAGGTTCTAACTATTCTATTCTTGTTGATTAAGAATAACTTTTGTGGAAATTGGAGACAGTTCCCAGAATTGTACTGGGAAGAAAGGGGGGAGGTTGAGATGGTTTCCAAAATTGTACTGGGAAGGGGTGACCATAACCTTTCTCCATAACATTCCCACCTCTTCTTTTTGTGGAGACAGACCTCTGACTACCTGTTATCAGGAAGGGGATTGTAATAGGGTTGCATGACTAAAATTTTAATGGCTCAGATTCTCTCCCGGATGTATGTATGTATGTATGTATGTATGTATGTATGTATGTATTTTTATTACACATCCCCCCCTTTTCTGCTTGTTCTTGCTGTGTTCATTTTTGTGTTCTTCTGTGTCAGCTTGTCTCCCCCTGCTGCCGAGTCAGCTCACCATGTGGTGGCCTGCCTGCTCCCGGGGGCTTGCCCTGCTCGTGGGGGCTTGCCCTGCCCATGGTGGCTTGCCCTGCCCATGGTGGCTCATCTTCTCAAGGTGGTCTGCCCACTTGAGGAGGCCCTAGAAACCAAACCCGGGGCCTCCTATGTGGTAAAACGGTGCCCTACCAATTGGGCTACAGCCGGCCCCTCCCGGATGTACTTAGTCAGGCAATTAATGAGTATGGGTGCAGCCAGTAGAATTATTAGGAGCAGCACAATTGGGCTTATAGCAGAGCTTAGGGCTGTGGTTACCCAAGGAGACCATGAAAACATTTTTTTATACCAGTTACGTTCTTTAGACCTAGCCTCTTTGCATTCCTTAAGTCTTTTTCTTAATAGTGATAGGCTTTCTTTCTTTTTTTTTTGTTACATATCCCTCCCCTTTAAGCTTGCTTTTGCTGTGTGTTCATCTTTTGTTTTCTTCTATGTCTGCTTTGTCTCCCCCCGCTGCGGTGATGAGCCAAGTCAGCTCACTGCGCAGGCGGATTGCCCCACTTGTGGGTGGCTCTGCTTCCGTTCCCAGGTGGCTTTGCTTCGTTCTCAGTCAGTCTGCCGCTTGGAGAGGCCCCAGGAACTGAACCCAGGGCCTCCCATGTGGTGTACCGGTACCCTATCTACTGGGCTACTGCCGGCCCCTAGGCTTTCTTTAATAATACCAGAGTGATTAGCATAAAAGCAACAGGTTTCTTCTAGTGCTATGCATAGGCCTCCTTGTTTCAGGAACAGTAAATCTAGGCCTCTTCTATTCTGCAATACTACTTCTGCTAGAGATGCAACTGATGCTTCTAAAAAGGTTATAGAGTACTCAAAGGATTTTAAATTGGTATCAATCTGTCTGCTTAATATTTTGAAGTTCTTTTCACCAGTAATTAGGGCTGTGGCCCTGATGGCAGCTGAGCCTCCTATGCCTAGACTTGCTAATATGGGGACAAGTAACAAGATTGCCCGCTTATTTCTAATTAAGGTATCAAAATATTCTCTTCCTCCTGGCCCTGAGAAATAGTACACTTGGGGTATAATGTGTACTAGGATGCAGATGACAGGATTGGCAGTTTCACTCAAAGTAACAGGGGACAAGCATGGAGTGACACCGTGATTGCACACAAACCAGGTTCCATTTGGGACAACCAAATACATGCTCTCTGAGGTTTCATTAGCATAGGCTATAGATGAACAGTTTAAGGTATGCAGAGTACCTTTGCTCTTTTCTGTTGAATTTGTGACAAAACAGGTTCTGCTCCCTTGCATGTCTGCTAACTTTAGTATAGGCTGCCGTCCCCAAGTGCACCTTTTGGTGCTCTGATTCTCAGGAATTAGTTGAACATACAATGGGTCCTTTGGGTTCGTAGTAGAGCCATTTACCCCTATCACTACATAATATGGGGGTTAAGGGTTTAAACATAGCCAGCAGTTAGTAGTTAGGTTGGGCTGGCTAGAATTTAAAACCTTGAATACAGACTCTATCATGGAGAAAAGTGGCTTGTGTGAGGCCAGGGTTTGATGTCTTGTTTGGTTGGATTTTAAGAATGGTAACTGTCATCAGGGGAGTTGGAGGGATCTTCTGGGGTTTTAAGGAACAGATTCCTATTGAGTCCTACCGGGTATACAGGTGGGCAAATTAAAACACACCTCTGAACAGTAAACTCAGACTCAGATCAGATCCAGTTACATATAGTCTGAGGCCCCAGGTCTTTCCCCCCATCCAGTAGGCAGTAAACCCATTTAGGACTCAGATGTGGATTGGGTTATATCCACCCAGGCCACGTCTTGGATACTGTCCCCTAGTGAGGGTTTTAGCAGGGTCCTTATTTTGAATCTAGGGAGCTATTGTTTCACAGCCCCACTGAGCACAATAGTGCAGGTCTTTTTCCTGACAGTCCGGTGACCCATCGGCCAGACAAACATACAACTGGCAGGTTTGTAAACCTCATTCTATGGAATCTGACTCACACCCGTAGGACACTGGCAGTCCGCCCTCTTCAAGGTCATGGTTACTTAGCACTGGAAACAGGTCTTGGGATCCACATAAGTTGTAATAGTTTGAGTTTTATGTAATTATGAATTCCAAAAATATAAATTGGATTAAGCTTGTAAACTCATTTCTTCATTTGGGCAGGATTGGTTTATGATAAGGGCATTAACTCGGCCACCTCAGGAGGGTGTTGGGCCCCAACCCTCAGTGGGTGTGGTCTCAAGAAT
>PVKH010026189.1:0-13259 GCA_004027955.1 Chaetophractus vellerosus | reverse complement strand
GCAGACATAGAAGAACACAGAAGAATGGACACACAGCAAGAGCAAGCAGAAGGGGGGGAGGCTATGTAACCAAAAAATTTTTTTTAAAAATAAAAATAAAAATGAAAATGAAAAAATAAAAAAAATTGTTAAAATGGTAAGTTTTATGTTATAAACAATGTTAACACAATAATTTTTAAAGTGCTCTTGGGAAAAAATATATGAAAATTATAGGCATATAAACTAATTTGGAGGAAAAAGAGAGAAAAGGGAGGCCAGCACAGGAAAAATCACAGCAAGTTGCAATTCAAGCCAGAATGTCAGCAGACAGGACCTGGGGGTAAAACTGTGAGAGATAAACTGCAGAGAACTCTCAGTGATTTTCCAAGTCCACTGAAAGCAGCCCCTGGGGACTCATTGCACAGAAGTTGCCTCACACTGTAGATCAAGTAACCCTACCACACCCGCCATAGCTAAATGGACCAGGGATGGAGCTAGACACAAAGATGGCTGCCTGTTGACCCAACACAATGAGGAGAGGCCAGGTTGGGAAGGTTTACAAATTCCCTTTGCAGCTTTGGAATCCCATCTTCTGATGGACATGTCACTGGACTTTGAAAGAAGATACATTAGTTGAAAAAATATAGGCATAGACCTAGAAAAAGAGGATTTACCTAATTACTTTATTTCCCTTAAAGGTCCAGAGATTCTCAATCATATCTGTTTATCATTTCCATTCAAAATGTTGGTAAAATTCAGTTAATACTATTTTTCCCTGTTTTCTCACTCTCACCCTCCCTAATAAAGGGATGATATCTTTAAAATGGGGTTTTGGTGGAAATAGATACATTTAACAACTATTATTCATGGGAAGAGGGAGAGACAGTCTTGCATTTCATGATAACTTTTCTATTCTGAAAACAGACTATTTTTCAAATTCCATTTCCCAAAAGTTTCAGATCTGACCATTTATTTCAATCTTTTTCTGTTCTTTTTCAAGCTTCAAAACAGAAACCCGCTCTGTCCAGCTTATATTTGGGTGAAATATGGATAGCCAAAAGAAATAGAAGCCGTGGATAACCCAGAGCAGTGCATATGCTCCATTTTTACTAAAACTTCAATCTTCCATGAAGTTGTTCCCCAAGCCCAATGTGATCATTGATACATGAGGTAAGATGGTTACAACACTGTATCAGGGGGAAAGCCAAAACCAGATTCTGTATAACTTAAAGTGAAAAGTTGTTTGTAAGACATTAACTTACATTTTTCCACATTCTGTAAGTACTGTGCAGCCCAATACTCACCTTTTAAGTACCTCCTCCAAATTTATTGGAATCATTTATCTATTTTCAAATCACATTTTTTAAACACTCATTTTTAAAAAATCATTTTCCCCAAGGAGGCTCTTTATTTATTGCTAATTTATTTCAAAAGATTACATAAAAGTATAAATGTTACTTAAAAAAATAAAACACAAAATGTTGCCACCTCCAGATGAGTGACAGGGCACACTTGACATTCTAATATGCCTTCTCCTGTTTGAGCCATGAACAGTTTCTACTATTGGAAGTCAGCTCCCAGCAGCCTTTTGTTTGTTTGTTTGCATCTGCCAGAGGCCAGGCCAGAGGGCCTGCATGTATAAAAGTATCTCACACTCAGAAGGAGGCCCTCAGGCTTTTGTGCCAGTAGATGTGCAAAGAAGCTTAAGTAAGTGTGGGAAAATAGCAACTGCAGATCAGAATTTGCCATAAGGCAAGACCTAACACAGTTTTTTTCTCCTTTGCCACAGACAG
Organism: Chaetophractus vellerosus; assembly: GCA_004027955.1. Lineage (NCBI taxonomy): Eukaryota > Metazoa > Chordata > Mammalia > Cingulata > Chlamyphoridae > Chaetophractus > Chaetophractus vellerosus. Next base: position 11,487 of record PVKH010026189.1, on the reverse strand, counting down.
ATGGAATAACAGCATAATAGGCTTGGGCAAAAGGTCTCCTGAGCTATTCTCCCCATTGTACACACACAACGAAGACAGTAAGGACACAAAGAGATGGTACTTAGGAAGGAAATGTCTCCTTAAGAGCAAGGGCCTCTACCGTTCATTATTTTCATCAAAAATTGGGAAAGGCAATTGATGCAAAACGCTCCCCTGTATCCTCCTTTAGGTTCAGAAACAATGTTGCTACATGGGTGCCAGTCTTCACTCTCTGTCCAAAGAGAAGCAGCTGGGCAAGGGACAAGCAAGACTTTTAGAAGGCTGTATCTGAGCTCAGCACACTTGAAAGACCCAAATCTGCCTGTGGAAAAACTGCTGGATATCCCTTACTGAATGTCACCCAGGTAAAGAGCAACCAAGTGGGACCACAGGAGCCATTTCAGCCACACCCATCCATCCAAACTATATCTTTACAAAGCATAAAACTGTACTGTCACTCGAGATGACTGAGAACAAGAAGGGGAGAGAAAGGTCCTAAAGATTCTGTGTCACTGTCTCTCCTAGGACATTAAAAAAAAAAAAATTGAACAACTGAAGAAAGAAAGAATGGATAGCAGAAAATTTTTTCAAAATGACTTAAGATGATATAAGATTGGCCATGAGTTTTAATTGTTGAAGCTGGGAGACGGATGCATGGGGGCTTTATTATACCTATTTTGTTTTAAATTTTCTATAATAAGCTTTAAAAATTATTTTATATTTGTATAATACTTCAATTTTTCAAAGAAGTTTTACAGCATTGCTATAAATCATATAACGCTCATTTTAAAGGTTAAAAAAAATCGAAGGGCCTGCAGACACCTATTGTCCTTTTGAGGGGTTTTAAAAGAGATTTAGAGAGTTTTTCCATAAAATTCTAGTTTTTCTAGAAAATACGATCTTGAGTCAAAAATTTTGGTATGGAAGAAACTAAAATTCAACATATTCCTATCCACTGAGAACCTCTGCACAAAACTAAATGATTCCAACAAAGACATCCTTTCCACAAGTGTCCACTAATGTAGATTGATATATGCCAAAAGCATTCCAGCAAATCTCAATCTGTTCTCAGCACATGGTTAAATGCAAAGAGGAAAGCCTTGTCTTTCTTTTCCTCCAACCTAACTCTATATGTATGCACATACTGTGAATGTAAATATGTGATCCTTTTTTTAAAGGTTATCCAGAAGTAATATTCAAGAGCAAAAGATTCATTTTAAAGCAGTTGTATTTTTTAGACGATTCCACTTATGAAATTGAAGAAAATTTTTATGAGTTAATATTACCAAAATATAATAACAGCATTGGGTCAAGAACCAAAGTTTCTGGCTTTGTGCAAGGCTAATGGAACAAGATTTCCAAGTAACCCTAAAAGTGATATTTGGAGGGAAACACATGACATTTCAGAGAACTGGCTAGATTGGTTTCACCTTACATGTTGAAAGTAATAAAATCAATGAAACCTTGGCAAGGTTTCAAGAAAAAGCTGTGACAATTTTCAATGCATCCACTTAAGACACAATGTCTGCTAAGAAGAGGAGATAAAAAAATTTTGTCATTAGAAATTCTATCAAAAACATTATAAAAACAAAAATGTTACCATTTGCAAATTGATACTGACAATCTGCACTTTTCCTTAAAAATAAAAAGTTGGGGGAATATTTGAATGTAGTCTCACTGACAAGCTCCCTATTCATAAATAATAAACTTAATTTTTTAAAGTTCGTATGCTAGAGTTCTGTGCTTAGCATTTAAACTCTAAGTTGAGTTTTAATAATTTTAATAAATAATATTTCTTATTTTTAATGACACAAAACATGTAACATATTTTCTACATTACGTATATTTTCTCATGAAACAAAACTGAAAAGTATTCACATCTGTTTTCATTATGTTTGACTTCCCTTATTCTTATCCTGAAAGTATCCACACCTAAGTATTATTCTCACAGTATTCTTAGATTTTATAAAGAAGAAAGGACTTAAAAGTGGTCAGTCAGTAGCTCCAGCAAACAACAATGCCTCCTTCTTTGATGGAGGGGGAAGTTCAGGGGAAACAGTAATAGAGTTACCACTTAGCCACACAGTGTCACAAAGTAGTAATTACCTACAAAATCTACTGCTTTCCTTTCTCTTTTTTTCTCTCCTGACAGTTTTCCTAGTGCCGCCATCTCTGAAACAGACTTCACATTAGACACCCTCTGGGGAGTCTAACAAAAAAGAAGGAAGAGAAAAAGAAACCTGAGGGGAAGTATTTCTGTTATTGTTAAAGGAAATATATAAAGCAGATATAAATAAATATATTTTATTATTTGAGTTGAACAATTAATACCATTGGTGTGTAATGTATACGTCACCATATTGACAACAGTCAATAAATGCCAAAATGCTACTCCCATTGCGGTGATTCTGAGAAAGAGATTTTTGAATAGGATTTTGGTATATCCATGTTCTCCCCCTCGTCAAGAAAAAGATAGTCTTGGTTTTTAATAATTATGGCTGGTATTTACAAATATTAATATACAGCTGCCTTATAAGGTAGAGTCTATTATGATTTCCATTAATGTTATTACATGGTGCTATAGGGTAAGTGTGGCATCACCCAGCTCTTTCTGGCAGACAGGGGAATCTCCAGAAGACTCACCTTGAGCTGGGACCTGGAGGATAAGTAAGAACTCAATAGTTAGACATAGGATGGGTGTAGGGCATCCAGCCAGAGGACAGCTAGTGCAGAGGTAGAGAAGTATGGGTAGCTATGCAAGGCAGTTCTGAGAGGTATGGAAAGCTGGAGAAGAGTCAGAACACAGAGGGCAATGTCTAGAAAAACGGTTGAAAAAAATCACCAAGCACTTGGTCTACTAGACTAAGATTTTTCAGCTTTTTGCTTTAGCCACTGATGAGCCACTGAGAGACTTTTTGCAGACAAATAGATTATTAGATTTGCACATTAAAAAGTCCACACTGGTGGTGGTTTAAAGGATGGATTTAGGTAAACCAGGTTGAAAACAAAGGGAGCAAGTAAAAGTTTAAATAGTCCAGGATAGAAATAATGGGGCTCAACTAATGTAATGGCTGAGCAGAGAGATATTCAGAAAATAGAAATTAGAGAAATTCTGTTAGCAGAACACTCTGGATTCTGGGCTTCTAGGTTCTTGGCTATGTCTCATAAAAGAATTTAAGAATTTGGGCATGAGAGTAAAGAGTTTATTAAGAAACAAGAAAACTAAAAATGAGGTAGGTACGCAACCCAAGACACGGGTGCAGGCGTGCTACAGGCTGAGGCGCTCACATGGGGCGTCAGGATAGGCCTTTTTAAAGCCTTTCCTCCTCCCCTTTCCTAATGTTGGGGAGGGGCCCCAGCTGTTTACTGTTCTGATTGGTTGCACCACCAGTTAGCTCTCAGGGGGCCAGTGGGGGGGCCTGTTGTTTTGGAGTAATCCGGGGCTTCCCCTTGACCCCGGAAGGAATTCCAAATGGGACGTCGTGGCCAGGGTCTAGGTGGAGTCTTTCTGGCTTTGTTCTTAGTAGCAGGGGTTTCTGGGGAGAGTCTCATGGCCATGTTCTCTGCCAGGTCCCTGCCACCTTCCCTCTTTCCCTATACTAACCTGCTTCAAATCTGTATAACATTTACAGTTCCAATATAATAACGATACTTCAAATATGGTCACAAGGCACTTTTATAAATATATTATATCACTTGATCCTTACAACAATCCTGTGAGATAAAGTAGGGTAAGTATTGTCTCCCTTCTGGAGATGAGAAAACAGGCTCAGAAAAGTTAAGTGACTTGCTCACATAGGCCTTGGCCTAAAAGAAAAACAGTCCTCCTTGATTTATATATGGTTCAGGCGCCACAAGTCTTAGGATGTTGATATAAGATCTGGTACGTGCCTGATGGAGAAGCATTCTGTGCTCCAAAGAGTGCAGCGGGTATATGTTAACCATTGTTAACAAAGTCTGTTACATATAGGAATATATTAACCCTAAAGAATAATGGAATCTGCTGATGTTAGCAAAAGTGTTGTCTATCACGTATCCCATACCCTTGCACATGTGCACATGTATTTTCTTTGTTCTAATGCCTAGTAAAAGCCATGACGGTTTGTTCAGTGGCACTCTTCTGCCCCTGGGTGGAGGGTCCCCTGACCCTGGCTATCTCTTGTTTCTTTCTCATCCTTTTCATCCGCGGCACCATTTTCACGGACCCCGTTCCTGAACATCAATAGCTCAAAGTCCCATGTCTAGCAGATGTTGAAACTGGGAATGAAATCAAGTCATCTGGTTTTAAGGCCCTGTTTTAGTTTGCCAAAGAAGTGCTGTTGCAAAGTACCAGAAATGTGTTGGCTTTTATAAAGGGAATTTATTTGGGGTAAAAGTTAACAGTTCCAAAGCCATGAAAAGTCCAAACTGGGGCACTATGACAGGTGCTTTCTCACCAAAGTCAGCCATTGTTGATCCCAGTATGTTGCCACATGGTGAATCAAGATGGCCGCTGATCTCTGCAGAGGTTTCAGCCTTCCCCTCCAGGCTCACCATCTCTTCTTGACAAGCTCCGTGGGCCCATCTTCTTGGGACTTCCCGCTTAAGTGATCCTGTAGTCCTCTCTCTTACATGGCACGGTCAAACATAGTGGCTTCCTTTTCCTGTGTCTGTCTGTCTGTCTGTGTCTTCCTTTATATCAAACCCAGCAAGAGGGCAGAGACTCAACATGAATCACACCCCACTGACATAATCCAGTCAAATGGGTCTCACACCCACAGGAATGGATTAGTTTAAAACATAATCTTTTGCCTTTTGGGATTCACAAAATTCTAACTGTCGTAGGCCCCATCCATGAAACTAAAAGGCGTAAAGAGTGGATCTCTAAAAAGATAAATAAATAAAAAAGAAACAAAAACTGTGGCATTATACTTACTCATCAGTAGAAAATTATGTAAATAACACCCTAAGATTCCCACCCAGAGTGGTCAGGACCAACCCTCTCACTCACTGAGCACCTTCCTGGCATGAGCTCTTCATTCTCTCACTTCTGCTGGGGGTGGGAAACACATAACTTGGGAAGCTTACTGCTGGGCTCTGTGGTAATTTCCTCAGACCTCTGACTTTAAAATAAATGAGAAAACGGCTTAATACACTATCACATTTTAAAAGTTATTTACCTTACCCAAGCAAAATCTTTTGCATGTTTGTGAACACGCCTGTTCACAAATAAACACACAAAATATACTATACATAGTGATTTCCTCCTTTTAAATATAGCATTTACTATGCTCGGATTGTCATAAAGTTGTGCTTCCTATGTGCATTATTTTTGCCATAAAGGTCAAATAAAGACACAAAAGGTATTTTTAGACTGCAACCAATTGACTCATTTTATGTTGTGCTTCAACTTTGTGATTTATCTTCCCTCTTTTAATCCTCAGAGGGGCTCTTTCCACTTGGTTATAAATTTCTTCAATAGATGAAGGGAAGAAATTACTTTTATTTGCCTCTGTTAATCTCTGTGTCCCACCAGGAAGCATAGTGTTTAGGAAAAACAAATAATAAGTACTTGGCTTAACAGAATTTAATTTTCCTAACATTCTTTTCTACCACACGTTTGCTCATAGTAATCATTTTCCACAGAAAATTATTGCCCTGAACTGTTAGTAAACATGGGTTTTTTTGTTTTTGTCATTTTTACCTGTATAGTAAATATTCACAAAGAAAAAATATTTAGAATTTTTCTCTAAAGGAAAGAAAAAAATTCCAGATTAAAAGCAAACTTAGCAGAACTCGAATAAAAGCAGAATGGGCAAGTACAGAACAAACACCTGCCACCCCCCTACCCCTCCAAAAAAACAGTGCTGAATGAAAGATTAAGAGGTCGATATTTGGGGTATTGAAATAGCTTCCACAGGGAACCACCACTGATTAAAAGTTTTAGGATTGACTGCCTTCAAGAGAGAAATGTTAAGTATTTGGGACTTTCATTTTTAAGCCAGAGGAACAAAGTAATCAAAAACAGAATAGTTTTTGATCTTCTTCAAGGCATTAAGCTGATCTAGAGATTTTTTTTCTTACATTTTTGCTGTAAAAGTCATTCCTTTTTTTCCCTAACCATTGATTATTACTGTATGAATGTGTACACTATTGTTTATCATGAAGGTTATTTTCAGAGAAAAAACTTAATTGTGACTCATCCTTACTGTAGCAGCTTGATATTGTTTATGAATTCCAAAAATAGATATTAGATTATTTTGTAAACTGGTGTGTCTGAGGTTTCACTTTTACTTTATTAAATTATGATTAGGGCCTCATCAGTAGGGCGTTGAGTCCCTGCCCCTTGGTGGGTGGGGACTTACAGATAAAAGACATGTTTTGCATCAGCACCCCTTTAGCTGACTAATATAATTACTCATCACTGTATTTATACAGGACAAGTTAGCTTTACTTTCTCTGCCTATGAAACCTAATAAGACCATGAAATGCTATTAGCCAAAATTTATTGTTATCCTTTAGTGAAACAATCCAAACTGAAATGCATGTTATAAAGATCACTAGTATTCCTTGAGCAGTTAAGGAATGTTCCTGAAAGAAATGACTCCATGGTCAAGTAATTGAAAAATGCTGCTACTCTAGACTCCTCTTAGAAAGTCACATTTCAGTAAAAAAAAAAATAAATAAATAAAAATAAAAACTCTATTTAACTAAATTTTATAGAAATTTAAAACTACGTTTTAACCCAATATTTCCAAACATACTTGACCATGGAAAATTTTTTTTTCCAAATAACATCTATTTATCCTTGGACAATACAGGCCAAGACAATTCCCTTTTCTCTTAGTAAATGTCAAAAGTCATTCAGAACACCCAAATTAAGTTTGTAAATCACAATTCAGGTCAGAATTGTGCATGCAAATGAATGAGCTACCAGAATCAGGAAAGAATATGGACCCCCATCAAAACTTATACACAAGGCACAGACATTTAGGAAAACTAACTTAGCTATTGAATAGAACAGTGAAATACCATGTATAATTCTGAAAGGCATTAGCAGATCCACACCTCATGTAACACTTGTGAAAAGAGAACTAGGCAGCTGTTCCCTTAGTTGACACTCTTTGCATATAGGATGTCAATAATCAGGTTAAGATACAAAGGAGGCTTCCAGGTCTAAAGAATAACTGGTGTGAACAGACAAGGCAAAGAACAACAGGGTCTCTGTCATCAGACTAAGGTTTATGTCTGAGTTATAATTCTACAGGGGGAATCAAGATACTCATCAGGAAAAAAAAATTATTAGAACTAGGTAAGAGAGATCTTCACCAAAAAGGAAGCACTGGCACTCAAAGGTTGTGCCGGGGACAACAAGTTCCTGGCAAGATCAGCTGAAGTTGGACTCAAAGTAGTAAAGTAGATCAGCAAAGGAGTCATGGACCAAAATCCAAGAAGATGGCTGTTATGGATGGAATTGTGTGTCCTATAAAGTTATGTTCAAATCCTAAACCCAGGTCTTGTGAATGTGATCCTTTTTGGAAATAGGATCTTTGAAAATGTTAATAGTTAAGATGAGGCCAAATTGGATTAGGGTGGACCTTGTAAGAGGAGGAAATTTGGACACAAACCAAAAGAGAAGACAGCCAAGTGACGGAAGCAGAGGCTGAGTTATGCCACAAGCCACGGCAGGCAAGTCACTACCAGAACCCTACAGACGTCAGAGGATTTGGACTTCTAGTCTCCAGAACTGTGAGACAATAAGTTTCTGTTATTTTAAGTCACCCAATTTGTAGTTCTTTTTTACAGCTGTCCCAGGAATCTAAGATCATAGCTCAATTATAAGCTTACAAGATGGCAGGGCCAACAACCTTCCTGACTGGTAGGCTCACATGGGTAAGACACGTCCTAAATGTGATGGCCATCAGTGCTTGAGCTCTGAGAGTAAGAAAAGGCAGAAGCAAGGACAATGAGGTGGAGACTGACATTTTAAGATTGCTATCCCTTCCTTAGAAAGAAAAGGGAAAAAAAATTTTTTTGCCTTGATTCAGAAAAGATTGGCAGCCCAGTTCTTTTTTCTTTGTTCTTTCAAAGCCATTTCTATTCTCCCATCTCTATTGTTCCCATTCTGCTCTTAAAGGACAATGAAAAAGAGAACTAAAACATAACCTTCCCCAGATTTATTCATACAAGGGAACATCTCAGAAGCAATCTAGCATCTACTATTCTAGCAGAAAATCCTATTCTGTGAAATCACTGGCAAATAATGCATCAGCCAAACACTTACCAGGTCACCTGGTTCCATGTAACTTTCATTTAATTTACTTTAGCAGTCATTTATTAACTGCTTACTGTGATTCCAGCACTGTAAAAGGCTGAAATAGAAGAACCAAAGCAAATGTATGGCCCCAGAGAACTTTAGTTTAGTTGAAGAGACAAGAATTTATGAAAGGCAGCATGTAATCAAGTGTTAAATAGTCTGGTCATCATTAACTGTGAGGAGATGAGGAATTCACTGTAGGGAAGTCATAATAACAGAAACTACAGAAGTTAAAATGGTAATCCTTTTATCTTCAACTAGTACACTAGCTTAATGAAGATGTTGATATGTTCCCAATATTCTATAACCCATATTATAAATGTGGGAGAAATAAGAAAAGGAAGCAATCAACAATCAGCTTGGGCTACAACAACAGGAAAGAGCTTCATGAAGGGGAAGTATGTGAGCTAAGCCTTGAAGGAAGAGCAGACATTCCAGGAGTGGGAGACTAAAAGAGCTTAGCATACTTGAAGGACAGGGACGGTGCTAGCAGATGTTTTGTTGTGGGATTATAGGAGACAGCAGTGTCTTAGACCAAATTAAGGAAACCTGTACATAAATGTTTTAGTTTGCTAGGCTGCCAGAATGCAGTCTATCAGAAATGGGTTGGCTTTTGCAATGAGGATTTATTATCTTTTAAGCTTACAGTTTCAAAGCTGAGAAAAACGTCCAAATCAAGGCATCACCAGATGATGCTTTCTCCCTGAAGACTAGCTGCCCACAGTCCTATACTCCTCGACTTATGGCAAGACACATGGAGGTGTCTGCTGATCTCTCCCTTCTTTTCCACGTTTTGTTACCTTCACCTTCTGGCTTCTGGGACTTTCTCAGCTTCTGTGTATATCCTGTCTGTCTCTCCATTTCGTCCTGCTTAAAGAGACCCACCCTGGGCTACACCTTAATTGATGTAACCTAACCAAAAGTTCCATAAACACATGTACAGGAATGGATTAACTCTAAGAACATAATTTTCTGGGGTCCATCCAACTTCAAACTGTCATAATGAATGGAAGTTTGGAATTGGGAGGTTATGCAATTGTAAGTTCTCAAGGATAAACTCACAGAATCATTGAATCAGAGAACCTCGGGGTTATTAATAATCTCAGAAATCATTTAGCACAATTTTAACCTAATGCAATAATAATAATATCCACATGTGATCATAGAGTGGCTGCCAAAAATTTTCCAATAAGAGAAAGAAAATTTACCATCTCTCAAGAGAAGGAGAGCTCTCATTGTTAGAATGTTAAAATTGTTAGAAATGTCTAATTGTTAGAATTGTCTTCTTTGTAGGATGACCATTGGTTCTTTTATTGACTATGGAGATAAATAAGTTAAAATGTCATCCCTTTCCCAAATGCTAGGTTGTAAATATCAAGAATAAATTGGTGTTTATGACATTACTATGCAGAATATACTAAAAAGGATAGTGGTCCTAAAGATGTTAATCCAGCTCACAGCTGTAGATCACCTTAATCCAAAAACCCTGGAAACTGGGCCTATTCAAACAACCTCTTTATTATCATGAGATAAATTCATATCTGAACCTCTCAGAATTGCTCTGAATTAGACTGGGTTCGGTGTCATACAAGGCTTTCATCAGGGTTTCACAAAGCAGAGTCTAACCTCAAGTAGTGAGTGATACAAACAGCCCTTGGCTAAAATGTATCTGATTATATTTTTCATGGATCATATAACTTTCCCCTTTAGGTGAAAGAACATGGTTCTATTGAGGAATTTTCTGGTGGCTCTGAAGCATGGCAGAATTTTACATATCTTCCATTTCACTTATATTTTAGTATTTCTCATATACAATATTTCTATTGTAATTGTAAGAATTGGATTTTTTTCCCATTTTTTCCCTTCTCTCTTGTCCATAATGAGTCCCCAGATCCAGGCATGGCAAATCCATCCTCTTTGCAATTAATTCCAATTTTCCTCTGAATCGATTGTTCCCAAACCATATAAATAATTTGCTGTTGGGAGAGGGAGGGATTGAATATGCCACAGCAGTCCTTTCATTGTCATTTGAAGCAAGGTTTCCCAACCTCAACACTATGCACATTCTGGCCCAGATAATTCTTTGTTGTGGGGGACTGTCCTGTGCATTGTAGGCTGTTTAGCAGAATCCCTGATCTCTACTCTCCCAGGTGCCAGTAGTACCTTCCCTCCTCAGTCATAAAAAATAAAAAATGTCACCAGACCTTGCCATTGTCCTCTGGGAGGCAAAATTGTCCCTGGTTGAGAACCACTAGTATAAAGATAGGATCTTAGTTAAAACCTCTGTGCTCTGCATTCCAGGCACATTTTTGAAGTGGTGGTGGCTGCCTTTTCTGGCATACATCCACAAAATTTTGCTATTTATTCCAGTCTCTTCAGGGAAAAGTGTGAACACCCTGTTTCTTGACAAATGACTTTGATTATTAGATTGCATTAATGTTAATCAAAATACAAGGACAGAGCTTTAGCTCTGCTGTCAAGACAACCGCTGCCTTTTCAAGCAAAAGGAAAATCAAAGACATGTAGGATGCCAGGTGAGTTGGAACCTTAAGCCAAAGGCAAGTGCTATGGCCACGACTAAGCACCTGGCACTTCCCCAAGAGAGCTGAGTACTCAAGAAAATTGAGACTTCAAATGAGCTTCCACCTAACAAGCTGCAATTTTGTTTCATTGGGGGAGAGTAGGGAATGAGGTAGGGGAAGAAACCAGAGGAGAATTCAACATGACAATCTATTTGCTAATTCAGTGAGGAGGAGTTCAGGACAATCTTCAGAATGCCGCAAGACAAAAGCGTCATTATCTGTAATTACTGCTTACCAGTAGCACGGACTGATAACAAGCTTCCAAGCCAATCATACCCAGCCATTATGAGAAGAGGCGATTAAACTAATTAACAAATCAACTTTTCTGTGTAACGTTGGGTTCAATAGCAGAAAATAATGAGAAAAAGCCAGTTATTTGAAGGGAAAAAATGAGACAGAATTCTGAAGTTAACAACAATGTAGATAGGGAGCTCATATAATTGACAAATATATACATTTTGACATTAGAAAATCTGATTGCACATTGGAAAATACAAGGCTTCTTGTTAAAAGCCAAAGTTTAAATGGAAGGTGCTTTGTTTGATCATGAAAAGCATATACAATTATAACAATCATGCCTATCTCTTTACA
>PVKH010026188.1:0-13263 GCA_004027955.1 Chaetophractus vellerosus | reverse complement strand
GAAAATATTAAACTTCCATCCTGGGGAGTCCTGCTATGTTATCAATTAGAGGAACAAAAACCCTCAAGAACATAGGCAGTGCCTAATAAAAGAAAACAGACTAATATGTCTAGCCCTCAATATTATTACAAGTAACTATGAATCTTATTCTTCAAAAATTGAAATTTATTGCTTCCTATATGTTCCAAGGGGAAGAGGAGGGAATAATAGAATAAATGGAACATAGGTCATTCTTAATTATTAGAATTGTTCTGCATGATCTTGCAATAATGGATACAGGCTATTTTAAATTTTGCCAAAACCTATAAAAACATATGGTCCAAAATATAAACCATAATGTAAACCACTGACCATGGTTTCTAAGAATGCTTCAATATTTGTATATCAATTGTAACAAAAGTACCATCTGCATGTAAAATATTTTAAATAGCAGCAAGTGGAAAATGAGGAGGATGTGGGGTATAAGGGAATCCCCCATATTTTTCTGTGTGACTTTTCCGTAACCTAAAGTTTCTTTGAAGATAAAATGGAAAAAATAAGAAACTGGAATATGGAAGAAATCGTCACTGTACATATAAGACAACAGATCTCACAGTGATGAAAAACTATGTCTAAAATTTTTTTATATTATTTCAATTTTTAATTTTTGTATTTTATTTGTTATTTTTAAAACGAGTATTAATTCATTTTCTTATTAATTTTATTTGGTTGTTTTGTTGGCTTTTTTTTGGAGAGGTTTTGGATCACAGAAGGGTCACAACTGTGGCAGCAGAGAAACACTGGTACAGGGGTGTTCATGATAGTGGGATGTTTGGAGAGGGGTGCAACTGAGGCATGCCTCTAAGGCATATGAATATAGTCAAGTGTACATGGGCATTGTTTCAGTGGCTGGAGACCCACACTATAACTGAAAGAAGATTGAATTCCCATCCTGGGGAGTCCTGCTACATCCTCTAATAGAATGGCAAGAATCCTTTGAGTACAAGGGCAGTGCTTAGTAAAAGAAGACAGACCATTATACCAGGCCCTTGATATTGATTATTGTATTTATGAACCTGTTCCATCAGCTGTGAACTATCAGGCAAACAGCTTGGTTTTGTCCTCAGGGCTCCAGCATCAAAAACTCAACTCTCTGTGTTCTCCTTCTCCATGTGTTTACTCCCCTGTCTTTAACTGAGCATCCCTTTATATAGCCCACAGCTGTAGGGTAGCTGTAGGTGAGAACTTAAACTGAGTTGCCCTAATGACATGGTCAAATAAAAGCCCTTGCCCTAATTTAATAAATTAAAGTGAATCCTCTGAGTCTAATACAATCTAATATGCCCAGAGGAACAGACCAGTTTACAAACACAATTCAATATCTATTTTTGGAATTCATAAACAATACCAAACTGCCACAGCCTGTATCCATCATTGCAACAACATGCAGGACAATTCCAATGTCCCAAAAATGCCCCCATATTACATCTATTTTTCCCACTCCCTTCTCTCAGATCCTCCAGTGGCCACTGCCTTCACATCAATGATAAAAGTTCTTCCATTGCTGGAATAACAAATAAGTCTATAGCAGAATAATAGTAAGTCTACTTTAGTCCATTGTTCCTTCCCCAGACTTGAGGATTTTGGGGTGGTGATGTCCACTCTGCCTCTAATTGAGAGGGGACTTAGATCCCATAAGGCAGATGAATGGAACTCTCTTGCTTACCATTGCAGAATTTCTCTGTTCCTTGGGATGGGCATTATCCATCATCATCACCTTGTTAGTTGTCCTGGGTGAGTCCAATGAACTGGAGAGTAGGTGTTGCAACTCTGCTGAGATTCAGGACTCATGGACAGCCCAAAGATTTAAGTCTCATGGACATACACCTATTAAGTGTAGTACTAACTATAGATTCAAATAGAAGGGGCCAAAGAGCTATATGCAGGGAAACCACAAATGAGTCCAACTCTGTCACACTGGGGAGCATAAGTTCCAAAGTAAGGCCCACTGGCAGAGTGCCAAACTCCTGAGCTGTCTGCTCTGCCTATAATGCCTGGATGTCTTTAGAGCCCTCAAAAGACCCACTATTTGAGGCAATATTTGCTGTGGCAGTCAATGAGATCCTGCTGAGACGTGCATAAGCGAAACCTCTGGAATGATCTTCTGACTCAACAACAAAAAGAATATAGAATTCCCATCCTGGGGAGTTCTGCTACATTCTCTAACAGGACAGCAAGAATCTCCCAAGTACAGGGGTGGTGCCCAGTGAAGGAGAATGGACCAGATGCCTAGTGCAATTTAAACTAAAAATTTTTGAAGTAACTTTTTCTTTTTAATATTTAGTCTCTTTTAAATTACCATATACCAAAGCTTCTTGTAGGATTAAGGTACAACTTTTCTTTGCTTGGCTGTCACCATTTTCAAATTTTCTAATCATCTCCAATTTCACTTCCAGTGTTATCACATTTTATTTCTTTGTTGTATTTTCATCTTAGTTGGCCAGTTTCCTCTTTCAAATATCCAGTTGTTTGTGTTTTTTTTTCAATTTTCTCATGGGTTTATCAGTATTGCACAAGAGAGCAACACAACAATATGCTTTGCTGTCTGTGAATGAACCAACAGATGTATAGTGATCAATCACCAACAGAATTTGAAAGAAGTTGTGTGATTATTCACTTATTACTATTGACATCTGTTATTTAAAATCTAGTAGTAAAGTTTGTGTTTTATTCGTTTTCTCACAGTTAATATGCCATGGCAAAAGAAAGTTGAAACATATTGTTGGAAGACTGGTATTATTTAACTAAACCACAGTAACTGAAATTGTACATAACAGGAGTTCTTCAGAGTTAAGTATATAATTACTATATGACCTGGCAATTCCACTGCTCAGTATATACCCCAAAAGAATTGAAAGCTGAAACTCAAAGAAATATTTGTACATCAATGTGCATAGAGACATTATTCACATTATTCATAATGGCTAGCAGGTGGAAGGCTATGAGGCCAAGATTAGCTGAAAGAGATAGTTAAGTGGCTGTACCTTTAAAATAAGTTTTCCAGCAATTTCACATGGTAGGGTAGAGAATAATTGCGTTCAGGGCATAGCTTGGTTGGGAACCTCTGGTATACACACCAGGCTTTGAGTTAGGACACTTGAAGAACTATGCTGTTAGCATGCTGCTCTTGGAGTAATGAAATAAATGATTGCAACCAAGATTCAACCAGCTCATTCCAAAGCAAAATTTAGGTGATATGGCCATATTTTAATGACCAGCCATATCAAAAAATTAAAATTTGGAGGAAGATAGCATCAACCAGAGGCTACAATATGTGACAAATGTTACATGTTTCAAAATTAAATTTGCATGTTTGAAACATGTGTAGAGAAAGAAGCAAATACCAAAAACCAAGAGAAAACCAAGAGAAAAAATATGAATTGAAAAAAACTTTAAAATAAACAACACATTCTTAAACCACAAATGGATTAAAGAAGAAATCACAAACAAAAGTATGAAATAACTTGAGGCAAATGAAAACAAAAATACAACACACCAAAAACACCAAAACTTCTGGGATAAGGATGCCCATTGTCATCACTGTTATTCAACATTGTACTGTAAGTTCAAATTAGAGCAATTAGGAAAGAGGAAGAAATAAAAGGCATCCAAATTGGAAAGGGAGAAGTAAAACTTTCCATATTTACAGATGGTATGATTCTATATATCGAAAATCCTGAAAATTTCACAACAAATTTACTAGAACTAACAAAAGAATTCAGCAAATTGGCAGGACACAAGATCAACAGGCAAAAGTCAGTAGTTTTTCTACAAATTAGTAAGGAAGGATCTGCAGAGAAATCAAGAAAAAATCCATTTACAAGAGCAAATAAAAGAATCAAATAACTAGGAATAAATTTAACTAAGGATATAATGGACTTGTACACAGAAAACTGCAAAACATTGCTAAAATATGTCAAAGAAGATCTAAATAAATGGGGTTACATTCTGTGTTCCTGGATTGGAAGACTAAGTATTGTTGACATGTCAATTCTACCCAAATGATTTACAGATTCAATTCATCTCCATCAAAATTCCAACAGTTTTGTTTGCAGAAATGGAAAAGCCAATCTTTTCATTTATATGTAAGTTTAAGGGACACTGAAGAGCCAAAAACCACTTTGAAAAAAAAAGAAATGAAGTTGAAGGACTCACACTTCACAATCTCAAAACTTGTTCCATAGCTACAGTGATCAAAAAATACAAACAGAATAGTATTGGCACAGGCGCAGACATATAGACCAATGGAACTGAATTGAGAGTTCAGAAATAAATCCTCATATCTATGGTGAATTTATTTGTTGTTGTAGTTTATGTACCGGGGCCAAGGAATGAACCCAGGACCTCATATGTGGGAAGCAGACGTTTAACCACTGAGCCACACCAGGTCCCCTGAGTTGTTTTTTTCATTTGTTTGCTGGTTTATTTGTTTTTGTTTTTAGAAAGTACCAGGGATGGAACCCAGGACCTTATACATGGGAAGCAGGTGCTCAACCACTTGAGCTATATACACTTCCCATATGGTCAATTGATTTTTGACATGGATGGCAATTCCACTCAATGGGGAAAGAATAAGCTCTTTAACATATAGTGCTGAGAAAACTGGATATCCATATGCAAAACATTTAAGGTAGGCCCCTATCTCACACCATATAAAAAAAAATTAAAATGGATCAAAAACCAAAATATAAGAACCAAAACTGTAAAACTTCTAGAAGAAAACATACAGAAGCTTATTTAAGTCATTGTGTTACACAATGGTTTCTTAGGGATTACACCTAAAGCACAAGCAACATAAGGCAAAATAGTTGTATGGTATCCCATCAAATTTAAAAACATTTATGCATCAAAGAAATTCATCATGAACACTGAAGAGCAACCTACACAATGGGAGAAAAAAATTGGAAACTGCATATCCTGTAAGGGTTTAATACCTAGAATATATAAAGAAATCCTATAACTCAACAACAAAAAGACAAACAATCTAATTTAAAAATAGGCAAAAGACTTGAATAGGCCTTTCTCCAAAGAAGATATATATATGGCTATTTAGTGATTTTGGGAAATGTAAATCAAAGTCACAATGAGATACCATTTCACATCCACTAGAATGGCTGCTATGTTTTAAAAAATGTAAAATAGCAAGTATTAGAGAGGTTGTGGAGAAATATGAGCATGCATTCGTTGTTGGTAGAAATGTAAAATGATGCAGTTGCTGGGGAAGAGTTTGGTGGTCCCTCAGAAAGTTAAGTATAGAAATGCCATATGACCCAGCAATTCTACTTCTCATTATATACTCAAAAGATTTGAAAACAGGGATTCAAACAGATATTTGCAGACTGATGTTCATGGGGGTATTTATTCACAGTTGCCAAAAGATGGAAGCAAGCCAAGGGTGTCCATCAACTGATGAGGAGATAAATAAAATGTGTCATATACATACAATGGGATATTATTCAGCTACAAAATTGAAGTTCTGACACATCCAAACATGGTTGAACCTTGAAAACATACCTAACGAAACAAGCCAGATACAAAAAGAGAAATAGTTTATGATCTCATTTACATGAAATAATTAAAATGAACAAATTCATAGAATCATAAACTAGCATGTAGGTTACCAGAGGCTAGGTTGGGGGGAAGGAATGGGGATTTAATGCTTAAATTGTACAGAGTTTCCGTTTGAATGATGGAAAATGTTAGTAATGGATGGTGATGCTAATATTACAACATTGTGAAGGTAATTAACAGCATGTATTATATATTTGAGTGTGTTAAAAGGGGGGAATTTTTAGTTGCATATGCGTTACTAGAATCACAATTTTTTAAAAAAATCCATGGGATTATACAAAACAAACAATGAACACTAAAGAAAACCTTCAGCTATTGTTAATAGTATAGTTATGAAAATATTTTTTCATCAATTGTAACAAATTCTCACACTAATGCAAGGTGCTGTATATGGGAATTCTATATATTCTGCATGATTTTCCCATAAATCTACAAATTCTCTAATAATAAAAAAGGGAAAAAACTAGTGCCATAATGTTATTACCACCTCAATCATTATTTCAAATGAAATAAATATCATAATATTTTCATTTTTATGTTAAAACTAAACAACTTATAGTTTTTAAAAATTGTTTTAAGTGAGTTTTCCCATAAAGTTTTATTTAAGCAAACTATAATTCCTATTATATTATCCTATTTAAAAATTCTTCATAATGTTTAAAAAATCTTTTAAAATTTTAATGAAATTCAAAACACTGATATGTTGGTAATATTTAATGATGCTTAATTTTTTACATGACCCCTAATTTTGGAAATTCATAAAAATGTATTGTACATGAGAGAACTGTAGTATGCACAAAGGAACAAAATGCTAATTCTTGCTAAATGTGAACTTGTAAGGATGGGAATGGTAATAGTGAAAAATAAATATATTTGTATATACCTATTTTCCCTAGGCAATCTGGATCTTTATGTTTAAGGTAATTTCACTTACTCTTTTACAATGGCATTATGAAAATTACTTCTGATTGCATTTATTATTCACCTTCTTTTGTTATATGTCATATTTAAGGAGTAACTGTTGACTAAGAAAATTTAATATTAGTAATAAAAATTGGGAAAAGAGTAACCACAAAATTTAGTGGTTATATTGTGCTAAGGAATTAAATTTTATTAAGAAATAAATTCAGTGATGCTAGCATGTATTTTTTAAATTTTTGTTTAGCATACCAACAGGAAGAAACACATAATGGAATGAATCTTTCTAACAGGTGAAACAAAAGGAGAATATCCTCATATTTCCATGTTTCCTCTCCACAATTTATCTTCTGATGTGTTCCAGCATTCCAGCATTCTCATCATGAACTTTCCCCTATAAGCCTCTTTAAAACCACCTGAACATAAATGGTTACTAAGCAAATGTGTGTACTCTCGTATGTGTATGCATACTTAGGAGTGGAATTAGACATAACTTCATCCTCACAAATAATATGGTCCCTCTTTCTTGAAAAGAAAGACAAAGGGTGCATATGAGCTCAACTTATCCACAAACCTTTTTGCCTATCTCAATTCAAACTGAACTTTTCTCCCTCTGATATTTTTCAAATAATGTTTTCATCCTATTTTATATGCTGATCAGTTAAAATAAGCAATAATTGAATCCATTTCTAAATACGAATTTTACTACCCCAGCATGATAAATTGGTTAAATTTTGAGGTCACTCTGTTTCAATGTTATACTTTATTATTTTAATCTAAGTGAGTATTTGCTTGTTAAATATATGATTATATTCTCTTATGCAACTGAGTATATTTTGTGTTCCTTGATAGAAAATATATTTTCGATTATCAGTTCTTCTGGACAATACATGTAGAGGATTGATTGGGAAGTTCAAATCCATTTTTTAAAAGTGTATGAACTTTAAAACTTATGAAAGTAATTGCAAGGTAATTTATACATTATCAGTGACACAGCTCAATTTAGATAAAATCTGAAAGAATTATGTTTTATTATCTGAGTCTCCACAGTTTTTGCCTTTAGAATGAGACTAAAATAGCATAAACTTGTTAAGGACTCATTATTTTAAAAAGAACCAAGTGAGTTAAATTAGCCTCCACAGAGTCACTACCAATGTTTCTTTATTTTTATTTTAAAGTGGTCTCTAACTAGACACAATATAGAATAAATTAAAGCCAATTTTTTACGAGCTTTATCAAAATGTCCAAAGGAAGAATTTACAAAATTGAGACAAGGGCTATTAATGGTGAGATGTGGATAAGGAGATTTGAGACCATTCTTAGAAACCAATTTAATTAATGTTGTGCAAGTAGTAACACCTGATACTTGTCATAGGTACAAACTGAAGGTTGGGAGCAAATTTCCCTCTATCTGTAGACTTTAGACCAGAATCCTCAAAATTTTGGAATGCTACAGCTTACAAGCCAGTACTTTAAATATTTCTCCTATAATAAAATTCAGTCCTTTTATGATGGCTACTTTTAGTGTCTGGTTTAGACTGTTTTTTCCTAACGATAGGCATTGCTTCATCTTTTGGAATTATAGGTTTTATCATTTATATTTGGTATTTTTGATTTAAACATTTAACTTTCTGTTACCTTTTCCTATATTTGTCTTATTTTTAAAAATATTATTCCTTTTTTGGGTAACAGAAAGACATTTAAAAACAAGCATTTATGGGTTTAGCTTCTTCTACACATGATATATTTTGACCTACTCTTAATGTTACTCTCAATGCTACATGAGAAGGGAAGCCTTAGCACCCACTTTCCATCTCAGTCATCATCTTTGAGCATGCCATTTGTCAAAAACCTTTCAAAGCATGTACTATCCAATTATAGTTTAAAAGTTTTGAATACATACAGAAGTAGGGATTCCACCCGTCTCCTCTGTGAAACACAACTGTAGTCAGTAGCTGCTTGTATCAAAATGCCCACCCAATGTTTTGTAGGAAAGAAGTTTTAGGTAAAACTTATGAATGGGAACCTGATGCATGATTTTTGCAGAGTCTCTATTTAAGTTGATTGTAAATGTTTTGAAATGGATAAAGGTCATGGTAACCCTTTACTCTGAATATAATTAGCAGCAGTGCATTATGTGTGTGAATGTGGTTGAAAGGGGAAGTTTTGGATCATGTATGTTATTAGAAGGAAAGCTAGAGGATGAAACATGGGACTGTATAAGATAGTGAGCCCTGGGGTTGACAATGACTGTGGTGAATAATACAAATATAATAATGGTTTTCATGACCTACAACAAATACATGTCACTATTACACGGTGTTAATAATAGGATGGTATATGGGAAAAATATACCTAGTACAAACTATTGACTATAGTTAACAGTAATATTTTAATATTCTTTCATGTATTAAAACAAAGGTACCACACCAATGCAAAGTGTCAACCTTAGGGAAGTATATGGGAAAGTTGTATTTTTTACGTGACTTTTACTGTAAACTTACAACTTCTCTATTAAAGAAAATTTACAATCATTTAAAAAATTATGCGAAGTGAAAGAAACCAGATACAAAGTACTACATATGATATGATTCCATTTGTATAAATGTAAATATAAATAAACCTATAGAGACAGAATTAGATTACTGGTTATATAGGGCTGGGGTAGGATAGAGGGATTGAGAGGTGGCTGCTAAGGGGTATGAGATTTTTCTGCTTTTAAAATTTTTTTAAATTTTAATTTTTTGTTAATGATTTCAGTCTTTTTATTTTACATATATATTTATTTTTTGAGTATATAAATGTTACATAAATATATAAGAGATTCCCATATGCCTGCTCCCTACACCCCCCCACATTTTCCCACATTAACAACGTCCTTCATTAGTGTGGTACATTCATTACAATTGATGAAAACATTTTGGAGCATTGCCACTAAGCACGGATTATAGTTTATATTATAGTTTAACTCTCTACCTCCAGTGACTACTGCCTCCACATCAATGATATAATTTCTTCCATTGCTAGAATTAAAATAAGTCTATAGTAGAATACCCATCAGTCTACTTTAGTCCACAGTTCTTTCCCCAATCCTGAGGATTCTGAGATGGTGATGCCCACTCCACCTCTAATTGAGAAGGGGCTTCATCCCATGGGGCAGCTGGATGGCACTCCCTTGCTTGCACTTGTAGACTATCTCAGTTCCTTGGGATGGTCTTTGTCCATCATTGTCTCCTTCTTTGTTGTCTTGGGTGAGTTCAATGAACTGGAGAGTAGGTATTTCAGCTCCGCTGAGATTCAGGGCCCAGCTGGTACATGGACAGCCCAAAGGTTTTAGTCTCTTAGACGTACACCTATCAACCTAGTACTAATTATAGGTTCAAATAGAAGGGTCTGAAGAGCCATGTTTAGGGAAATCACAACTGAGTCCAACTCTGTCACATTGGGGAGCATAAATTCCAAAGTAGGGCCCACTGGCAAGGCATCAAACTCCTGAGCTATCTGCCCTGCCTATAGTGTCTGGATGTTTCCAGGGCCCTCAAGAGCCCCACTGCCTGAGGTAGTATTTACATTGGCAGTCAATGAGATCCTGCTGAAACATGCATAAGCGTAACTTCTGGAATGACCTCCTGACTCACTTTGAAGTCTCTTAGCCATGTAAACTCATTTGTCTTTACCTTTTCCCCCTTTTGGTCAAGGTCTTTTTCCAGTTGAATGCTAGTTGGTACTTGGTAGTAATCCCTTGGTGCCAGGGAGGAACATCCCCAGAAGTCATGTCCCATGCTGGGGGGAAGGTAATGCATTTAATATGCTGAGTTTGCCTTGGAGAGAGGCCACATTTGAGCAACAATGAGGCTTTTAGGAGGTAACTCTTAGGTACCCTATAATACTAGGCTAAGTTTCAATCTCAAGAGTAAAGACTCATAAGTACAGTCATAACTATTAAAAGCCCATCAATGGACCATCCTTCTTCACTAGTCATTGCCCCTGTTCTCAGGAGATTCTTGCTGTCCCATTAGAGAAAGTGGCAGAGCTCCGCAGGATAAGAATTCAATATTCTTTTGGTTATTGTGTGAATCTCCACCCTCCATGACAATGCCCCATGAACAATTGAATACATTTATATGCCTTATATGTGGGTCCAGGTGACCTTCCTCTCATGTATCACCCATCACTGACACCCCACACAAATGATCCTCCTCTGTCATAGTTGTAACCCTTCTGAGATTCAAAACTCCTTCAAAATGAAGCCAACAGAATAGCTAAATACAATTAATAATAAAATGGAATAATAATGATAGTTTTAAAAATAAGAAATAAAATACAAAAAAATTTAAAAAAATTAAAAATAAAGATTTGGAATAATAAAAAATAATGAAAAATATTTTTTAAAATTTTGAAGTTATGGGGCCAGCTGTAGCCCAGTGGATAGGGTGCCGGTACACCACATGGGAGGCCCTGGGTTAGGTTCCCGGAGGCCTCTCCGAGTGGTGCAGACCACCTTAAGGGGGCAAGCCGCTGTGGGTGGGGCAGAGCTGCCGGGGGCAGGGCAAAAAGCCACCACGGGCAACGCAAGTCACCCACAAGCAGAACAGAGCCACCCGCGAGCAAAGCAGAGTCTCCCACCAGCAGGGCAAGCCGCCCTCAAGTGGGCAAGGCCGCTGCTCACC
The DNA here is from genome assembly GCA_004027955.1 of Chaetophractus vellerosus. Taxonomy (NCBI): domain Eukaryota; kingdom Metazoa; phylum Chordata; class Mammalia; order Cingulata; family Chlamyphoridae; genus Chaetophractus; species Chaetophractus vellerosus. The sequence goes on along the minus strand of PVKH010026188.1, from coordinate 2,065 downwards.
GGTGAGCTGACTCGGTGCATCGCCACAATGGGGGGAGACAAAAGCAGACACAGAAGAATGCAAAAATGAACACAGCAAGAACAAGTGGGGGGGGGAGGGATATGTAAAAAAAAATTTGACATTATGTCTTTCATAACTGTAAGATCTGTTGTCTTGTATGTATAGTGACATTTTCTTCCATTTATTCCTCCAGTGTGTTACTTTTTTCATTTTGTCTTCAAAGAAGTTTTAAGTTACTGAAAAGTCACTTACAGTATATAGGGTTTCCCATGTACCCATCCTCCCCCTTTTCCCTTTTAATCACATTTTATATGTGGATGGTACATTTGTTACAGTTGATGTACAAGTATTGAAACATAGCTAGCAACCATGGTCAATGATTTGCATTATGGTTTATATTTTGGACCCTATGTCAAGCCCTCAGTGTTGTTGCAAGTAACTATGAATCTTATTCTTCAAGGAGTGAAGCCTGGTGGTTGCCATGGGTTCCAAGGGGAAGGGGAGGGAGGACTAGAATAGATGGAACATGGGGCACTTTGGGGGTGATGGAAGTGCTCTACATGATTTTGCAATGGCGGATACAGGCCATCAAATATTTTGATCACTGCAATTATCACCTTCTGGTATAGTATATTTTAATTTACATACTTTATTGTCTGTATCCTCAAATAAAATGGGAATTCCATGAAAATAAAGTCATTTGTTTATTTTTCTCCCTGGTATACTCCAAGCCTAGAGCAGCATCTGACACATAATTGAGTTGATTAACTTTTTCATTAAATAAATTCATAAAAGACAGGCACATAATAGAGCCTAACAGATATTAAAAGCTGACTAGAGGAAGAAACCTATTTCAAAAGTTTAATATATCATTGTATAGAAGATATTCTCTTGAATATAATTTCAGGACCGATTCCTTTTCCTTTGTACAAATGCCTAAAATGGCAAATGAGAATGTAATAGGTAGGCTTAGGTTCTTACAAAGGAGCCTTATCAGTTACAGCTGTCATTGATCATTCACTCTACTCCCTTGTCCCCTGGTTGACTTTTTCCCCAAATGTATTTTCCATTAATGGCTCCATTCCTCAGGTTGGCTCACTTTAATAACGCAATTATAACATTCTCTTCTGTCATTGCTGGAGTCCTTATCTAGGTCCTCCATAAATGATTTATTCAAGCAAGTCCATTAATTTTTCCATCACAAGGAATTAAGTGTTTATATTCCACTCCACTCTTATAAATTAGATGTATCTATTTTGAGCTCAATAAAATTAGTAATCATAGAAGCTGAAACTCCAAAAATGCAAATGGCTTAGTTTCCCACATGGTGGAATTTCTCAGGAACATCTTAATTGGGAAGATTGTGCCTCTGTGGGGCACAGCTGTAGTAAGCATCTGCTGGTATCAATGGAAATTCTGCCTAATTGAAGTCATGTATTAAGAAAATGTACAAATGTTTGAATGAAAAATCATGAGTTAAGCATAGAAGTGGTGGTAAAATCCAAAGGAAAGGTTTTGTATTCCTAATTTGCATATACAGTTTCAAAATTATTTCTGCTACATTTTAAGTGTGTCTCTATATTCAAGTCACTTGATCTCCTTGTACTTAAGTAAAGTAGAACTGTTTATGATGCCCATCCCTCAGGCATTTGCTTTGGTAATTTCACAGATGTATATTGAGCACCTTCTATATGCCAGAAACTGTGCCAGGTCCTAGGGATACAGAAGTGATTGGCTAGATTGATATAAAGGCAATGGTCGGGGGCCGGCTCGATAGCCCAGTGGATAGGGTGCCGGCATACCACATGGGAGGCCCTGGGTTCGATTCCCGGAGACTTCTCCTAATGGGCAGACCGCCTTGAGAATGGCAAGCTGCCATGGGCGAGCCGGAGCTGCCGTGGGCAGGGCAAGAAGCTGCCACGGACAAGGCAACAGCCGCCACGGGCAGGGCAGGTCACCCGCGGATGGAGCGCAGCCAGCCACCCACGAACTGAAGCAAGCGCCAGCCGTGAACGGACGCAGAGACCGCCCACAAGCGGGGAAAGCCGCGCCTGCGCAGTGACCA